>JAZDUH010000152.1:29525000-29610000 GCA_036419115.1 Scarus forsteni
TAGTCAGTCAAAATGTCATGCATTGGGATGTCTCATTGTAAGTGACAGAAGAAGTTTACTGGTCTACATTCTGTAAGTATCTTTATCATAAAGAATAAGTTAATTAATAAAGACAGGCATTTTTTACCCAAGTTCGTGACAGTAAAAATATAAAAATTATCAACTCACTTAAAAAGCATGATAGGATTATCATATACCTCTAAAACAGGGGTGTCCAGACTGTGGCCCAGGGGCCAAATGCGTCCCGCTGCCCATTTTGAATTGGCCCCTGTAACAGTTGAGGAATCAAGACATTTTGAATACAGCAGCAAATACCATCAATCATGCACATTTTCTGCTGTATTTACTTTACAACAAGGTCTCATTTACAAAGTATTTTGCGATATTCATCCTCAAGCACTCTTGTTTTGTGTCTGAAAGTGAAGATATGATGTCAGTGTCTCCCATCTCTGCTGCTCAAAAGGTCTCGTTCGTGCTAGGTGTGAATCTAGTAATAGCCCGGGGTGACAAAGGCCCCTTGACAGGTGATAACACACCCATAAACCTTAAAAAATTAACTTCAATACACTAAAAGTGAGGCGCAGAAAGTGGCTCAGTTGTCCATGTGTTCCTCTTTATGCGGCCCTCGATGTCAAAAGTTTGGACACCCCTGCTCTAAAACCTATGATCTTGATGTAGCTGAGCCTCCTTGGTTAAGAGGTTAGTCATGTCAGCGGAGACACATTTGGTAAACATCATGAATACAAACAAACCTTTGGGTTTCAAATGTGTCATTGACGGTGAGCACATTATTTGTTTGTTCGGTCGTATTATCTGCAGTGATATGTGTGAGGAGGCAAAGAATGGATCCTGTATACCTACGAAAGATTTATAAGTCCCTACACAAACAGTAAAATAACAAGCAGGCCCACTTACTACGTATCTTTAGGTTGGATTGATTATGCATCCTCTATATGTGGCAGCCTGCCTCATGCCAGCACATCAATGCATATCTGTAAATGTCTCAGGATTCAGAACCATCTGTTGTAACCTCGAAGGTCTGCAGAGAGTTTGCACACATTTCCATTTATGCTGGTTGTGGTGAGTCACACTGAGACTTGTGTCAGTTACCCTCAGACCATGATGAGATGCTCCCGTTTTCCAGTGAGGTTAGAATTTTTTATAAAGTTGCATCAAGAAAAATTATTGATTGCCTCGCAGCATAAAGTTTTAAGCATATCTGGGATTTCTGAAGCCCCCTTTGTCTGCCTAACACATTGATCCAGGCAAAAATATAAAAAATGAAAAGATCCATGTTCTCATTCTTCAAAAGTTAAGTCCCACATCTCTTTTGTGCCAGATAGATCTTGCTCTGTTCCCAGCACGATCTCTGCTGGATAGTTCAACTTTGATTATTTTCAGAAATGTTTGTGATGCTGGAGTATCTTAGAGCAAGGCACCCATCCTCTGCCCACTCACAAAAATGTGGAAAAGGACACAGTACTGAGTTTGAGCAAAGCCTTTTATTGCACCGGCATCCATGCTGCGTAATGGAATACCACATTACCTGCACTTAAGTGTATTGAATTCCTTTTGAATAAGTTCAAAGTGGTCCCAAATGTCTCCTGAAGATTTTTTTTTTCAAGGCAGAATAACCTCTCCTACATTGAGTTTGGCGCTACTAGTAAGCTTCATTTTAGACTTGTCGTAACAGTCTATTTATTGTAAGTCTCCATGAGCTGTCTCTGATCATGCTCAGGAGATGGATGTGGCCACTGTGCTCTAATATTACTTTGGCTGTGTAGATATACCTGGATATATTTCCTCCACTGGAGCTGGCTGTGGGCTGATCATACACCTGACAAAGGGAGTGTCTATTATCAGAGGGAGGTGGCGTATCCCTTCATGGCATCACTGAGGGAACCTTTTCTATACAGATTGTTTTAGCACTGGAATTCTAAAACGTCTAAGCAACAGAAGAAGAGAAATTGTTTTTCTCTTTTTCTGGGAGGAGCGGCAGGTCATGGACACATTATTTTGAAGGGAAAATGAAAAAGTGCATTTTGTTTATTATTTGACCTTTAATAAAATGTCTATAAAGACATCATGCAATCAGAGCCGACTCCCATCTAATCAACACCCCACAAGCTTTATTTACCATATAGCATCCTTGTTTCCTTCAGATGCATTTCTACAACAATATGAGGGACAAAAGCTGGTGAAAGGTTCACCATTGTCCTCTACCTTTGGCGTGTATCCCTGCACGCTGTCTACAGTCAAGCTGCCAGTAATTCAGATAAATGGGTGCAATTAAGCCAAGAGCCAGTGGTGCTTCTTAAACAGCCTTCCACCCCTGTTTTGTATTTTAGATGTTTTCAGAGGAAAGAGTTTGATACTATTCAGAAAAAAAACACAGGTCACTGAATAGATTAGTATGCCCACGCAGTACAAAGCAAACGTGACTGGGCTGGGCATTGACAGAAGGGTTGATGCACATTTTTTAAAAATCAAATCTTAGTATTTTTAAGACCAAAACAAGCAAACAATAGAGAAAATATTCCTGCGCAGTGTGATTACACACATCCAAGGGATGCTTCTCCTTCCATTGTTGTGAAAAACTGGAGCCATTAGTCAGGAAGTTGAGTCATCAGATGGTTACCAACAATTGTTAAGTGTTTCGACGCTTAACCATAACATTTTCCTGTTGGCAGATCAGTTGTGGTGGCCAGTCAGTATTCATTTACTCTTGGCTACCGGCTCAACTTCTCCCTTCTGCTCTATATCCAAAAAAATGCTCTCTCTGATGCCTCCCCTAGTCGTTGCACTGTCTAATTTATCAGTCCTATGGCTGTCAGTAGCTACCAAGCTGATTGGGCTCGGAGGCCCCTGCACCCAACCTTAACTGGGTACATCCATGTTAGCCAGCCTATTTCCCTGTACCCTTGTGCCAGGTCTTAATAGTGCTCAGATTTCCTCTTAAATGTCTCTTCACACCCTTCCTTCCACAGCCCAGTAGGCTCCATTAGGATAATGGTGGAGGTGGTGGATGGTGGTTCCCTTCATTGGGAGATTGGACTTCATCTGGCCTTAAGGTGATGTGAACAACAACGGGGAACTGAGCCCTCTCTCCAGGTCTACCCTAAGCTTCCATGGCAGATTATTCTTATTCGGATGGTTCCTGGTCCCCTCTTGTTGTGAGCAATAGGGCTGAAAGATATATCAGCATGGTCAGTACTTTGTTGTGGTGCCATCTGCATCTGCTCTTAGTCAGATGTGTGCAAAAGTTCCCTTCTAGATGCAGTGCTTGCACATCAGGTTGTCTCTCATTCCCCACCCCTGTACGTTCACAGGTGGGCAAGGAGAGTGGCATAGCCGGCCCTCATCAGGAAGGAGATCCTGCACGGCTCAAGTCTCTAACCTTCAGTCCATGTAACTTCCCTCTTGAGGAGGTCCCACCTTGTCCAGTCTTCCTGGGATTCCAGCTCTACAGCCTTGGTCTTCCCCTTTCTTCCTCTTGGTCCCTTTTTCCTTCTGAACCATAGCTCTTCTCTCCGATGGGTTGACTTTCCTCCACCATTGGACATAGGACGTTGCCAGGCTTTACCTCTCTGTGTGATATTCCAGTGATGTCCTTGAGCTTGATGTTCCCTTCCTTGGGCCAGAGATATGGAGGCCTGACCTGGGGCCTCATTAATAAAACTGTGAACTGGAAAGATCACTATAGGTGGCATATACATAACATATACTTTCAGATTTCTAAAAGAGTGCGCACGCACATCCTACGCCAGTTTCCATTACTAAATCACAATGAGCTCTAAAGCTGTCGCACATAAGGAAATGCTTTGCCCTGCCAATATGGTGCCTGTAAAAGGTAGGGCTGGGTATTTCCAGCAACCCCACGATACGATACGTATCCCGATACACATAAATTGTGAACACTGACCGTGCTTTTAACAGAATTCCCAGCAACTTTTTTTATTAAAAGAAGAAAAAGAACAAGGATGAGTTTTAAATAATTCTTCAACTTAAGAACTTTAATTCAGATCCCCAACTATCATGGACCTAAGTTTAAACTTGGAACATGTGTTTTATCATGTAGCTTGGCTTCTACTTTGAACTGTGCCATTGTTCATATTACCTGAAGCGTATTTACAACAACTGTCCAAACATTGAGGTTGTATCAATTCTGTAGAATCTGTATCGATACACGTATCCCCAAGAAGTGCATGACGATATTTTGCCGTATCAATATTTTGAGCACAGGCCTAGTAAAAGGTCAGGTGAACGCCATTGATAAATATTCAGTGATACCAATTTCACAATGGACCAAGAGGGAAAATGAATTGAAAAAAGCATGAATTTTACTCAATGGGAAGTTGACATATTGATAGGTGAACACAATTCAGGCATCAATAATGCCAGAAAGGCAAAGGAGTGGAAGTATGTGGCTGATGCTGTAAATAAGACTGCCTCAGAGGGTCAGACTGTGGCTGAAGTAAAAAAGAAATGATTTGACACAAAAGGGAAGGTGAAAAGGTGAATCCCTCTCCATAGAAATTGTCTGGGTGACAAATGGAAAAAGGAACACCGGAGCTCACCCCAATGGACTAAAAGCTGTCAGAGATCATCGGGAATCCCTCCTGAGCAGTGTCGATACGGATACATCAAATTTACCAGAGTCTCCCATGCATCACATCCTGCTGCACTGCCAAATAAGCCACTGTGCGTCTTTACGCATTGTGACTGCGTGCCTTTATATCCAACCATCACTTCATTTCCTGAACAGCTACAGATGTTGCAGTCTAACTGATCAGCAGTTTTCTGCAACAATCATGACATTTTAATACATAACTGATTCAACAATATGGTTACGTGTGTGGGCTTGCAAGCGTGCGTGCAGGCGCAAAGTCCCTGGGTCATCGAGATTTTCCTTCTTTCTCTGTTTTCGCAAATCTTCATATATGATGTGTTGTGAAATGTGTAATATTGGATTATTTCAATGTATCAGTTTCACAGACAGGTCGCAGTTTCCTCATGTCCAGACATTGTGCGTACGGCAAGGTCAGAGCTGCTGCTGAGGTGCACACACTCTACCGTCAAATGTTTTTTATAAATCCCAAACATTGCTTACAAGTGGTGTATGTTTTCCTCTGTGCTTACGCAACCTTTAATGAGGCCCCTGGACTTTATTCCTGCTTCGCTGACTTAACTATCTCTGGAGGTCCTGAAAGTCATGGCCACCCTGCACTTCACTACTAATAAGTCCTCAGCCAGGGATGAGATAGGTAGTTGTCCCGATCTGATGTACAGCCCAACTTCTGTGAAACTTGAAGGGATTGCAAGTAATTCAGTTTTAAAAAAATGCACACGCAGCAAACAGATGTACACTTCCCTGGCCTACATTATCTGATGTACGACAGATAATGTAGGACAATGAGGCCCAAGAATGTGATGTGCCATTTCAGTGCTAAACAGATACCACAGCCTCTTTGATAAAATAATAAGTTACGTAAGGCTTCTCCAGTGGCCTGATTCATTTTATCCTCTATCATAATTAGTACGCGAATGAGAGCAATTGCCTCGATAACACATAATCTCTTTGCAAGAGTCTAAACAGAACCACATTATCATAACTTTCGTGTTCAACCTTCCCCCTGTGAGACTTCAGCATCGCTGCATTAAAATAATTAATGTGAAGCCGTTACACTGTTCAGTTTAATCTCCCAGAGGAGTAGTGACAACCTCTAAACCATTCATTCCTACATTTATAATCAGAATTTAACAATGTAAACAAACAAAAGTCAGGTTCTGGACTCTTAAACAGAGAAATGCCTGCAGCTTATCTCAGAGAAGAGTGTTTCATATTTAACTTGAAGCTTTATCATCTCAAGGGACAGGAAAGATAATGACACATGAATATTGAAGTGTTGTACATGCGCTGATGAATTTGAATGAGGTTTCATATGTCATCATGATGAAGTCGTAGGAGGAATTCTACCTATATAATTAAGAATGACATTAAAGCCTCTGCGAGGAGGCTTTTGCAGATTATGACAGACAGAAGTGAATACTGGTGACTCTTGATGATAAAGACAAGTTTTGTGCCAGTCTTGGGTTGAACCTATTTGAAAATGTTGCCAAGTTTCACTTTAATAGTTATTTTTCCAAAGATAGAAAATTTGAAGACCTTTCTTTATATTTGACAAAACAAGAATGAAATGCTTTGTGAGGCTTCATCCTGTCATCACTACTTAACAGACAATTACAGGACCAACACATAGAGACAAACATCTGTTCCTGTACATGCTCACACAAAAGGGCATTTTAAAACCACCAGTTAAACAAAAATGCATGTTTTGGTTGTGGGAGTAAAGTGGAGTACTCTCAAAACCATCACATACAGAAAAGAACATGCAGACTCAACTTAGGAAGTCCCATATGGCAAGGAAGCTGATCCAGTAACACTCTTGCTGCTGTTGCCTCAGCTTTCAACTCAAAGAGCAAAAAATTGTGCAATGAACTCTGGGTACTGATGCAGCGTTTGCAGTGGTTGTCTTCCATCAACAGCCTGATTATACTCGCCAAAGACTAACTTTTTTTTCAGTGCTCACTCCACGAAGCCTGCAGGTGACACTCCATAGAAAATGATTTAAGAATAACAATAGTGCAGCATTAGACATCACTACCCAAAGTGTATTGCACATGTCGATCTTGTGTTCTCAGAAATGCTGAAATTGTATACTTGTATTCGTACACCATATATGTAAAAGATCATATAGTTAATCTGATAATGTCAACATGCAGGGTTTCTTATGAAGAGGAGCGCGCTGAGATATTGAGAACAATAAGCACAGATCAAACATGACCAAGCATCATCATCAAAAAAACATATATTACAGGGTGCTGGTTTGGCAAAGTGGTTAGCAGCCAGGCACCCCGTGTACTTGCTTCTGCCAATCCGGGTTTGGGTCCCGCCTGTGACTAGTTTGCAGAGTGTCTTCCCCTGCTCTCTCACCCCCTTTCACAGGCCTGTCCACTGTCTCTCTCCTGTCAAAAATGCCCCAAAAGAAATACATTTAAAAAAAACGTTGATTACAGTCCACAGGTGCTACCCACTAGAATTATAACAATTAAGAACCCCCATGGTGGCTTTGTTATATATTCCAATTAGCAGTGTTGAAAACTTAAAATATCATATTTTTGAAAAGTCATGGTCCTATAGCTTTTGTGATTTAAACCACTGTAAAACCTGAGAAAGGTCAGTGACTGCCTAATTTAGCCCGAGTGTTAAAAAGACTGATGAATCTAACAAAGTCAATCGTGAAGGTCTGAATTTTTTTCTGTTGATGTTTTTTTACAACACTTGGGGCTTGTTAAGGAAGCTGGACAGAAAATAGATGTCGATAAAAAAAAAAAAAAAAAGGCAGAAGATGACCTTTACAGTGCGTGCATGCACAGGAGAGATCTGTCAATCAATAGTAACAAAACACATCCGCTCCTGCTTGAGATGGTTAAAAAAAAAAACTACAGAATAACAATGTGCATGAAGGTAAATACAGGGTTCCTTTTTTTCCTACAAGGTTCATGCTGTTATTACTTTAAACACAGTGGAGTTAAGTATACTCTTATAATGGATGAACTGCCTGAAGCAGCATTTGTTCTCAGTATTACCCTCTCCTTAACACAAGATTTTAGAGTTGAGGCTGAGTAAACAGGCTTTATTTTATTCCAGATTTTAATTTCCTTCAACAAGGAGGTTATATTCTTGCCAACAAGAGAGAAATGGTTATATTTTTGCCAAAGATCCAAGAATCTTTTAAAGGATTTATTAACAGTGTGAGATAGGGCAGTTCTACACATTACAGTTAATACCTCAATAATTTTCACAAGGATTTTGTCTTTGGGTTTTGTGTTTGGGAATAAGCAGAACCTTTCAAGCATATCCTACAGGTGATTGGATGATCAATCCGTCAGTCACATTCATGGAGGCCAGTCAGACGATGTAGCAAGGGCACTGTTGTGGAAAGAACATCAGCCACTTTCCCAAACAAACTCAGCAAAACATGTCAGAAGTGGAGCAGAAATATCTTTCCGACAGAGAAATGTGTAATGTTGTTATTTGTTTTTCATTAAAGAACGAAATGTGGTCCTGATCTGACAGAGAGTTACTGAAGCTTATAGTATCCATGCTAATCTCTATACTGCTGTCGCCTTGTTCGTGTCTCTCAAAGAGAGAGTTACATCATCGCAGTAGACGCCAATGAGCAAATCATTTGACAGCAATGGCAGATCATGAGAGCCCTCAATAGTTCCAAACAATGTGGCCGAAGCTACAGGCTCCCTAGGTATGTTTCTTGCTTTTGTCAAAGGTCAAAGGTAGGAAGGTGAAAGGTAGGAAGTTAGTTTAATGATGATTATTTTACAAGAACACTTGAATCAAATTAACTTTGTAAATTAAAACACATTAGTTCAACAATTTTAAACTATACATAAATTTTAATGTGGTCACGGGTCTGCTCCTTGTTGTTTCTTACAGCCTTGATGAAAGCTCTTTTGCATTAGGCCTGTGTGGTTTATCTGGAAACAATTAATTTTCGTTTAATATATAAGTATGTAAGTATGGATAAGTAGTCAACTAGGAATATATATATATATATATATATATATATATATATATATATATATATATATATATATATATATATATATATATATATATATATATATATATATATATATATATATATATATATATATTCCTAGTTCCAGTGACTCCGCTCTCTCGCTCTGCGCTCTGCGCCCTGCACCCGTTCATCCTAGCTCCATGCATTTTTGACTGAACAATTGTAAATAAAGTATCTGATTATTGTTATAATTCACCCATCTGGTTCGTTTTTGTCATGGCCATTGAGCCAGGTTGTATATCTATATATATATATATATATATATATATATATAGATATAGATATAGATATAGATATAGATATAATATATAGATATATAGAGAGATAGATAGATAGATATAGATATAGACATATAGATATAGATATAACGCTAAAGATATATAGATATAGCTATATAGATCTACAGTGTGTAAGTCTGATAAATTTGACAAGGTATTTGTACATGTTTTAATTTAATAAAGCTAAGTTACAGCATAGGCAATATCCATGAAACATCGGAACGTTTTCCTGCTCAGGAGGATCACACAGATGTTACTACAAAAGAAGTCACTAACTTTCCAAATCACCAATGCTGATAAACAATAAACAAGGAAATTTAATGTTAGTGTCAAGCAATGTTTGCTCATTAAGAACAAAGTAAAGCTAGTTTACTGTCCATGTTCTTCCTTTTCAGAGGAAATTTCAGCAATGTTCAAAGCATTGTCACAAATATAATGTTCGTACAGAGCACATAGAATATGTACCACGTTGGATTTTGCCTAAGTCAATGTATGAATGTAAGAAACTGAAATATTGGTAAGTAATTAACAGAAAATGCAGCTGAGCAGGTCATTTAAATGGCCTGCAAAGCTTTGTTTGCAACTATTTGGCTGCTACATATTTCACGTGACCTTCTACACTCTGACCCCTCAATGACATCACTCCTTCTTTCCATCACTCTGGTATCTCTCACGCCTTCCTACTCCAACAGATGCTGATTGGGCCTAATCCAATCTAATCTGATAACGAGCACTTAGCCAGGCAGATCCATCTGCACTGCAAAGTTACTTACTTCCATCCAGTGGAATATTTTTGAATATCTGCAGTTGGCACACGCAGACAAATAAATGCTACATTGTCAACACTTTTCATGCACGTGAAAGAAACTTGTCATGCAAAATTTATATGAAGAGATTAAAAGGAGCACAACACTGTCACTGTGTCATACTGTCTGAAACATAACTGGCAAAAAGTAATGTGCAAGAACATTCTGTTAATATACAATCTGATCTAACATCACAGTGAAAACATGACACAGAGTATAAAGGAAACACCAAGCAGAAGCTGTATGTAATTACTGAGAAAGAATACTTTAAACGTTAAATCAATAAAGTATAGTATTGGATGTGTTCCCTCCCTTATGGTGCCCTATATTCTGCCAAAGGCAACATGATTGTTCTTTCATGTCATTCTCCCTCAGTCGATCCTGGATTATTTACATCCACACTTAAAAGTGTCACATCTACAAGCCTAAAGAGGCACCTCATTAAAAGTGAACTGCAGTATTCTGCTCCTCTAACTGACTCCACTGCAGACTCAGCGCTCCAAGGATAAACATGAGCACACTTGTTTGACATCCTCTTGTTAAATTGTGGTCTATCAGGTGGAACAAATTGCATTTTGTGTATGCTGCTGCTGTGAACAGCAGGTTACACGCTAGAGAGACCATTTCAAAATGCAATCATCCAAGTTTATGCAAAATGATTTTTAACTGTGTACTCAACATGCTGGTTTCTAATCTTAAGAATTATAAATGAAGGTCTGAATACATATTCATAACTTGTTTGAATGATATTATTAGTGCTGAATGTGTTCCACCATGAGGAGACACAATAAGACATGTTATATTAAACCTCCTTATCATGAGTAGATATTTGATTGTTTTTTTATATATGAATATGAGTAGCCATTTTCTGGTTAACTTGATTTCTAGTTTCAGTTTTCTCACAGATTTAAAGCAGACAGATCTGTTAGATTACTTTCATGTTTTTTGTCATTTTTGGTCACTATGTCTTTCTATTTAAGCCCTACTGAACCATGTATCAAACAGAGGTCACTCTCTTCAAGATCACAGAGCAAAAATGTTTTTTTTTATTTAGACGCAGGGGCTTTCAACATCCAGTCAGTGGTATGGTGTACATTACATCACAGAAATTCAAACATCCAGACACTCATCAACAAACGGCATCACTAGACAAACAACTAAAGAGAAGGTAAACAGTGTGACAGCTCCCCACAGTCTGCTCTCTGCTCCTACGTCCCCTTTGCATGTCCAACAGTGTCGCTCATTTCAGCATACATTCCTGTGGAGAAAATGTCCATAAAACATCACATATAAGGAGATGGGAGCGAGCACAAAGTGCTTCATCACCTCTGCAGGAGTCAGATCCATATCCATCCTGCTGATTCTACAGTTCTGCAACAACTTTGATTTGACAAGAGTTACGGCTCAACCACAGCACAGGCATTTCACACAGAGAACAAAAAAACTGAAGAAAATACTCTGACATGATTCGACTGAACTTATCAGTAGATCGTGTTTACAGTAGTTATAATTATTTTTAAGAGTTCACCCAAATACAGACAAATGTTTTCTTATGATTTATGATGTAATTCACATGAGCAACTGTTTCCTTTTGGATAGTTTACTTTACAACTAGCAGTAAAAGGTAGAAAATAACAAAAGAAGCCTCAGTTAATAATAAACAAAACAACTTATAGACAACATATTACAGTAAAAAAGTAAATACAAAAGTTCAATAAAAAATGATGTTGTGCACAAAAGGCACTCTGAATTTCTGCCCACTTACACACGTGGCTATAAATAAAAAAGCAGTCTAGTTAATTAAATATGATTATTCACCTTTTGAAAGTCTGTGCTTCATTACTATTTTAATAAACAAATGCTTTTCTTATCTTCATAGTTTTCAACATGTGCAGAACTGTAACTAGAACATACAAATATGACTTAACTGCAGATCACACTTGTAAAGCCAGTGAGGCATTTCTTCAGGAGGCAATGCCAGCAATAACCAGCAGAGGGTGTAAGCGCACTATATGACTTTAAATGCTTTTTTTAAAACCTGTTTTTCTGCAGGAACTCCCTATTCTTTTCAGTCCTCCTTTCCCTCTGGACATTTATAGATCTGCCAGCAGCACACAATCAATTGACAACAAGCAAATACTTTCAGGTTAAAGCATCTATCTCTACAGTACTAAATCAGTGCAGAGATGAATGAAGAGCCGAGTTTACATGCTGATATTTAGGTTTCTTTTGCTTTAAATCCCAACATTCCTAATCCCTGTAAATGTTAGGGCTCATTTCAAGGAGAAAAACATCCAGAATTTAAATAATTGTGCGTTTACACCAAGGCAAGGCACTGCATTCAGCCATTAACTGCCCCAGAGGATGAGTCAGACATTACAGCGCAATACATGCAGAAAAGAGCAGGCTCTTTGGGATGCAGATCACATGGTATCTGGACCAGAGATGTCGCAATGGCATGAGTGGTGCAGTAAATAAAAGCACTTAAACATTCTGTTTTTATCTTAAGGAGTAAAAGTCTACAGTTAGAGCTGAACTGTATCCTTCAGTATGGTCAAGAAAAAGGCAGGAATGTAGGAAAATGGATGTGAATGTCACAAAGGCTGCTTCAGGGCAGGCATTACATATTTTACTGTTTTTTAACATGTTTACACTAGCCCCAGATTCCCCCAGAATCAATTTTCTAAGTCCTCTGCATGAAAACCCACTCAGACGTTAGATTTGTGCATACCTATAAACCCTTCTGTTTCAGCCCTGATTAAAACAGTCTGTTTGGTGTTAATTGTCATGAGCCGTGTCTGAACAGGAATGGCAATTGATCATTCCATTTTCAATTCCTCCCATCAATTTTATTCTTTATTCCTTTTTATTAATCAAATTCTATATTGATTCTAATTATTATTAACTCCTGCAAACTTTCTGTGAGAAATAAAACTGATCTACACAGGTTATCAAGGTCAAGAAAGTGAAACACATGGCACTCCTGATTTTTATTGCCAATTTGTATGGACTAATGAATCAGCAGGTTTCTTATATATTTAGCCTTGCTTGTTATTACACAGCCACAGACACTAGACATTGACGTTAAAATGTCTCAAATGCATTGAACATTTTGACTGTATTTATCCTCCTATACCTCTCTGTGGTTGTTTGTGCTGAGTGCCACTGATGAGAGTATGTCCTCCTTGATTTTCACGGCATTCAGGACAAAGTGGAGGGAACCAACAAAGGGATTGTTAAGCAAAAACCTATATGATATTGATTCCTTAAGCTAATCATTACCAATGGAATTGGCTTTCGATTCCCATCCCTATGTCAGACCATGCTCCCCAAAAAGAATGGGTGAGGCTACACCTTTCCAGTGCTGTGCTCTAACATTTACTTATAGCCAAACAAACATGCTTTTACATGTTCTCTCCACTAGAGCAACCTGTGGGCTGATCTAACACATTGCTCAAGGAGTCTCTCTCCTATAGTGGAGGTGGCATATACCTTGATGATAGCACTTGGATACATATTTTTTCCAACTGTTGAGCACATGCTTTCTGTATATTTTGATATGTGACCTTAAAATCAAAACAGATTTATCACATCACTTGTGATAAATCATCCAGGTATGACCCGAAGAAACAGTGTCAGCTTAGCAAACTGAGTATGACAAATATATATAGAAAGGCGTGATTTAATAGGGTGACTCAGTCTTTGTTGTCTGTTCATTCTTTTTCACTGTATATTTACCAAAAGCAATTTAAGTGCACAGAACAACACAAAGCATTCAGCTCAATTTTACAAACATGTTTTCAGTTCACTTAAGATGATATAAAGGAAGTTGTGTGATCTCAACTAATCATTTCCACAGCCATCCCTTTTACATTTGTACTGTACAAATTAACACTTAAAAAAGGACTAGCTTTGTATTATATTTACAGGTTAACCACAGGATGTTCTACATTAGTTGGTGCATTAGTTTTAATGCATTTTTATTATTAAAAAAAAGGAGACAGATCTTTTTACTGTCCAACAGCTCATGATGGTAAGAAGAAGGCTTGTTTTGCTCTAATTGGTAATATTTTTGGAGATCATGCTTTTGTTAAGTTAGAGTTTAGGTAGAATATCTTGAGTACCAATGGCATTTCACATTGCAGAATATTAATTAAGTATTTATAAACATTTGGACATCTAAAACTTGATTCCACTTTTTTTTTTTCCAATGAGGCAAATCTCTATGTTTGCCTATAGGTTGCTTTCGGATGATGTCATGTCAACACACAGAGCCCCAGATCTTGAGCTGGAAGTGATGTTTGCATAGAGAAGTGTTATCAAAGAGTTAAAGTGTGGTGCTGTTTACATCTGTACCTAACAGTCAATTACAGCAAAAAGAAAGAAAAAAGTATACTTTTGAGTACTGACAGATGTGGGGAATAAAGATAAAAATAATGAAAAGCCCACGTGGATTAAAAACTTCTGTCTGAAGAACGGACAACCCTTCTGTACATAGACACCTCTACAATAATTTAGCAACATTACTTTACTGGTGCTCGACAACAGAGGCAGTAACAATTGCACAGTAAAGCTGGTTCTGCAGCTTGCATTCTGCAGAATGATACTTGTGAGTTTAATTCGTCAACAAGCAAGAAGTACACTTTTATGACTTGTCTAATGTAGCTTGAGTAAGCAGTTTTGTAAAATCTCTTCCTTCTATTCCGATTTCCTACTGACATATTTTACTTCTGGGCCCCCATCTGACTTCTGTGCATCACCAGTATCACATGAATGAAAGCAACCTATAGACGTCCATACCCTGCATGCAGAGGGATATAATATTACTTAGTTATTTTGTTGCTGAACATCCAATGAATGTGTTATCGTACAAACAGAGAGCATGGTGATTTCAAGTAAGTTTGTATTTATAGACATAAGACCTGTCACCTACAAGGCAGACAGACATTGTATTTTTTCCTGAATGTTTGCACTCATTCGTTTAGGCGGTTGTTTCAGGCTCATTAAAAGAAGCAACTGAAACACACTTGACGACGTGTGCTGAGAGGAAACCAGATTTCACACAAGTATTGCTTTACTTGCATTCACTGTTATTTGTGTAACTGAGGTAAAACTGAAAAACGTGTCCTTGGACACATTCGCTGAAGTTAAATCAAGTTTCGAGGAGCATCACGCTATTTCATCTTCACAGCTTCCTCTGACGCTTCATCACCTAAAGCTTCAGGAGCTTCCTGTACACATGAGCCAAGTCAGGCAGAACACAGAGGAGAACAAGTCACCATCTGATTTTTTTCACATCAGCACCCTTTTCATAAGATTTCCCCTCACGTGGAAAGTTTTAAAACCTTCCCACCTCTCAGATTCCACCTTCGCTACATGGTACCAGACTTATCTGCTGCATCACTGGCTACATTTATGTTAGAGCCAGCAGCAGTGTTACTAGGAAACATCTTCTCAGTGGGAGTCACCGCAGGACTGCCAACCCCTGAAGAGCTGGAGCTGCTGGTGCGATGCTGGGAGGGGGGAGGACGCACAGGCCTGATGGGTGGAGGGCGTAGCTGAGCCCCAACCAGACGAGCGGACAGGGCGGGCTTGAAGGTGGTCATCATCTCTGAAGTGGAGCTGCTGCTTCGGCGCATGGCAGCATCAGGGTCTCGGATCATGATGGTGTGAAGAGGGCTGCCAGGCTCTGAGCTGACAGGGTTCTTCATGGGCTCCAAAGTGTCCAAAACCACGTCAGGGGCCTGTTTGACCGTGTTCTGTCGCTCCAGCTCACGCAGCTCATGCAAAGCTGTGGTCATGGTCTTCTCAATGTCCTGGAGAAGAGGGGAGAAGAAAGTGAGCAGACATTTTTGAACAGTCTCACCGTTACTTATTTTTGACTATTTCAGATACATGTAGAGTCATTAAAACATATCTTTTTAAAAAACATTTTGCTAGTTGTCAGTAATAGGCTTTCCATTATTTGAAGAACCTACTTATCTCGACTCTTCTAGCAATTGTTCTTAAAAAGAGTTTTTTAGTTGTTTCTTAATTGTTTTTTAATTGTGTCTTACTCTGTAGCACTTTGAGATTGCGAAAATGTAAAGTGCAATACAAATAAAAATTATTATTATTATTATTACTCATACTGGGGCTTCAACTCATTCTTTTTCTCCACACATTTCTTTGAGCCTTTAAGGGCATATTCAAACAGTATTTTGACACATATATTCGGCAAGCTCAAGTATCTACAGACTAACACAACGTGAGATAATGCTGAGATCTGACTACATGATTTTTTGGTCTGTTACAATGGTCGTTTTGGCAATTTAGACAATTATATATAGCCATGAAATTCTGCCAACAAGCAAACAAGCAACTGCACACACTATGTTAATGCTGGAGAGAGGAGGGGCTATATATGCTAAATGCTTGCAGCTATTAAGTGTTGTGCTTAGGTACCTATGCTTTTTATTTACTCATCATTCTGTAAAGTCAGTCTTTGGTGGTAGACCCTCTACAAACACCTTAGGGCCAGGGGATGTTTTTTTCTCAGAGCTGACAAACTGTTTTTTTCAAATGTATTTTATGGGCAGTTTCTGCCTTTATTGACAGGAGAGAGACAGTGGATAGGCTTGTGAAAGGGGGCGAGAGAGTAGGGGAAGACACTCTGCAAACTGGTCACAGGAGGGATTCGAACCTGGACCGGCAGAAGCAAGTACATGGGGTGCCTGGTTGCTAACCACTCTGCCGAACCAGCACCCCGACAAACTTTTTTTCTAATGTATTTTTTGGGATAAAAGAGAAACAGTGGATAGGCTTATGAAAGGGGGCGAGAGTAGGGGAAGACACTGCAAGCTGTTCACTGGCTGGATTCGAACGCGGACCAGCAGGAAGCATGTATGAGGGACGTGCATGGTTGCTTAACCACTCAGCCAAACCAGCACCCCAAAGAGCTTGACAAACTTTTACTCCATCTCATAATTCCATCTCAAGGTTACATCTCTGGTTTGTTAATTCACACATGCAGAGCAATCTGTGTCTTCCTAATGTCACTTATGTGATGAAACAAATCATAGAGAGCAAGACAAAAATCAAATGCACGTCTTTTTGAGGCATCAGAGAGAGCTTTCACACCAGCATGGCTCTGGTTCCCAAGCCTTATTTTGAACTAACTGTCATGTTCAGACTGGAAAAATATTGGTTTGGAAACTGAAAAGTTGGTTCACGGCTGGAGCCAAAGTTGGATTAAGCCTGTCAGCTGTGACATAATTGGTGTAACAGATTATTTTCTGTGCAGATAAAATGGGCAGAAAATCATGGAAGTAGAGGAAAATGGAGAAGAGCAGCGTGCAGTGGTCAAGTGAGGAGATGAAATGTTTGATGGCAATTTGGGCATCACTAGAATTTCAATTGAAGCTCGAGAGCAGTACGAGAAGGAGCAAGCTGTACTCAAACAACAAAAATCCTTAAAGGTGCTATGAGGAGAATCTATTACCGGCGAAATAAAGACTCTGCTACCCATGAGCACGCGCGGCGACTGTTGTAATGCTGCATTCCAGTAACCTCGGAAATGGGAGTGACATTATCTCTGACTTATTGGCGTTCCAGTTGAAGTCGGTAAAAAAAATCCCCATCTACCAGGCTATTGTTAGCTGTTGTTAGCACGCCCTGCATTGTTGTTCACAAATATCACATGAAGAATGTGATTATCACTATGGCAGCATTTTTGTAAATATAAATCTAACAATACTATGTATACAGCTGATCTAGAGCGACACACCCCAGTCAGAAGTGCAAATAAATTGATTATTACAGGAGCTAAATAACTTTTCACACTGGGGGCATCCATCTTCGATTGTCAACTCGGGGGTGGCGAGGTTTCACTGAGTTCCCAGTAGGAAATTCAGACTTCGGGGGACGTTCCAGCTGCAGTTTCCTACTCGAAACCCGAAAATTCCTATTTCTGACTACAACTGGAACGCACCAAAGACGTGGCTGAAGCCAAAGCGTGTGTTTGTTGTGATAAATGCAGATCGGACCTTCCTCAGAACTGTGCTTTGCTTTGCAACTTCTTTTTTCAACAACTTACAGGATGCAAAGCCACCGGGTAATGTATCTCTTTCTAGTTAAATAGCGGTAGTTTTTGATGTGTGACAACAAGCAATTTTTGGAAAACTTAGTATCGTAGTTGTAGCTGGCTATATATCGCTACTACAGCCCGGTGCTCTAAGACATGTAATATAAATAATATAAATTTGCTCTAGTTTTAATTGTCTTGTTCCCGAAGTTGAGTATCCAGGCCAGTCCAGCTCTGTCCGACTCGACCAGAGGGCTAAGGAATAGCATTTATAGACAACCTATTTTGATGCTATAAAACTCATCTTAAAGTGTGTATTTCGATCAGGCATATATCTAAAAGTTAGACTTTTTTGTAATTATTTAGAAACTCCTCACAGTCTCTTCAAGCAGAGCAAAAAAAACATTTTGTCAGAGTGTCATTTACTTCCATCTAAGGTACAAGTTACAACTTTTGTTCCTCGTAAACTAATATGAAAGCAGGCTGGTTTGCATTATTGATCAATTATCGTCTATATCTTGGCGTTTAAGTCTTACTTTCAAACACATAAGTGACTGCTGCATTAATCTGTGAAAGAACTCTAATAACCTTCAACTTCACCAGAGACATGACTGTGGCACTCATGAGCTGTCTTTGAAATCATTCCCTATCACAGATAAAGTGCACTATGTAGTGTGTTTGCCACTTTGTAGTGTTGTTCGAATTCTCAGCAGTTAATTTCATTAACTATATAGTGTACAACAAAATACCCACAACGCACAGCAAAAGTGAGAGTACATGCGATGTACCCTATATTGTACTCCTGTAAACCACAATGTAATGCAGTCGTGCTTTTCCATAGAAGAAGAAGAGGAGGAAGGCTGTTAGGTGCTGCTTTCATTCATAAATGTGAAAAACGTTAAGTATCTTCAGCAAGTTCATAGCGTAGCACCTTTATGTCTTTTAGCGGCTGTAAACAGCTTCAAAATTTGCTACTTAACCTAATTTGCCACAAATCATGAATAAACAATGTACTTCTTTTAAAGAGGTTAATGGAATAATAACTTTTGTATTTTACATGAGCTTATATTTTTTACACCCTGATAACATGTTTGATAGTCATGATATTTGTTTCTATGATAAAATACACCTAAGCAGCACACTATGTAAGCTGCAGCAGCTGATAAAGCATAGAAATATGTCTTGTCTCTTCCCCTCAAAGTCCTATTCATGACATTTTAATTTTGTTTATAATTTAAGGGTGGATACACATCATTTGAAACTGTGGGGTTTAGCTACTTAAGACTTTAATAACAATATATTTATCTTATACTGTGTGTTCAGATGTATTTGCAGGAGCAACTAGCAGATGAGAATAAGGGCAGTTTCACGCTGAAGGTTCAGCGCCTCTCTGTTTGTTATTCAGCTCCAGTCCTCTGTGTCCTTGAGGCATGTGCATCTATCACTCAGCTGCAGTCCAGCTCTGACATTTATTCTACATCCCAGCCACTGCTCTCAGAATGACAGCTACATCAGGAAGCCTGGCTCTGCCCTGCCAAACATTTCCAAGCCGTTTTTTCCAATACCTGACTCTGAGTCCGGCTTTGAGAACACAAAACCCCTGAACATATAGGAACAAACAAACTACTCCAGTTCTGTATCATTTCTAAACTCTTTTAACCAATCAGTTTTGCCTCATTTCCCTACTTTACCTCCGCCAAAGCTTCAGTCTCCAGAGACTTGTGGTCCCCAAGGCTGCTGTGGCGAGTGGCCCCTGGCACTGGCCTTAAAGGGTGGCCTTCAGGATATGCCTTCCTGTCTGGGTAGTTGATGCTTCCTGCGCTGCCAAATGTGCCAAGGCGTCTCTTCTCTGGGCTCTCCATTCGACTTTTGCTGATGGACACCTTGTGAGGGCTGCTGGGACACGCTGCAGCTCGGGGTGGAGTGTCTGCTACCCTGGTGGGGCTGTGAGTGTCTGTGGCGCCTCGATGGCGTGGGACTGCAGCTCCATCAGACCGTAGTCTCACCCTTTGTACAAAGAGCAGATTGAAAAATCAGCCAATAAAGAAAACTCATGAGCCATACTTGGCGGAAAACTGGAAACAGCTACTCTTGACAGCATCTACCTCCCCATGACTCCTCCAAAGTTGTAGTCAGGTGATGGTTCACATGGTGATGGGGCATCATTTTTGGATGAACCTTTATCATCCAGCAGCGGTCCACTGCTCGCTTCACTGTCAGCTTTCTGACTGAGGTTATCTGAGAAGGCATCATCCCTGAAAGAGCACAGAGACAGCTGCTGAGCAAGAGACATATCCATGAACATTGGGTATACTTACAGACATTCATTTAAGATGAAAAGAGAACTGCTGGTGTAGCTTTGACAAAAAAGTAGCTTCCCTGAGTACCAGACAAAATTACTAAACTCAAGACTAACAAGAGCTAGTGCCATGTAGCCAAACATGTCAAGCTTTGGTTTATTTGCTTAAATGTCTCCAACAGAGCCCATTAACTTTGGTCAGAATGGAGATGTATTTATCAAATGAAAATGTTTGACGGAGGACTTAACCTTGGAGATGAGGCAATAGGTCTTTATTAAACTGGAGCTGTTGATCACTTTTATGAGAGATTGAGTGAGTCGTGGCAGTCCAATAGACGATTAAAAGGGCAGGGTGATAAAAAGATAGCAAATGTGCTAAAGCTGAGTCTCAATTCAGGGACTTCATCCCTCAAATAATGCATTTTTTTGTCATTGTGACTTGTCTGAGCAGTCTTATTCAACAGACTCCTTCAAATTCTGTCAAAAATATATTTTCCAGGCCATGAAGGATGCATCTGGTGCTGCAAGATGCAAAGCAAGGCAACTTTATTCATAGAACACCATTCATACTAGGCCTGTGCTCAAAATATCGATACGGCAAAATATCGTATCGCGCTCCTTCGGGATACATGTATCGATACGGATTCTACAGAATCGATACGGCCTAAATATTTTGACAGTTGTTGTAAATACACTTTGGGTAATGTTAACAGTGGCACAGTTCAAGATAGAAGACGAGCTACATAATGAAGCATATGTTCTAAATTTGAACTTAGGTCTACCATCTTTGAGGATCTGAATTTATGTCTCTCAAGTTGTAGAACCATTTAAAACTCATCCTTGTTCTTTTTCTTCTTATAAGAAAAAACTAAACTTGTCAAGAATTTTGCTTAACGCATAGTCAATGTTCACAATTTACATGTATCGGGATACGTATCGTATCGTGGCCTTAGTATCGGGATACATATCGTATCGTGAAGTTGCTGGAAATACCCAGCCCTAATTCATACATGTATCAATTCAAAGTGATACATGTATGAATATTGGTACATTCAATATCAATGTGTCAATTTAAAGTGCTTTTAAACAAGGATGAAATAGGATTACGAGCATTAGACATTAAATTAGCAAAATAAAAACAACAAATATAAAACGTAGAATTTTGAGATTAATCAGAAATAAAAACAACACATATATACTTGATTCAAAGAGCAGAGGAGACAAATTAAGTAAGAAAAATTATAGGAAGTTGACCACATGATAAATGCCAAAGGTAACATAGATGTTTTAAGACCTACTTTAAAAGATTTTACAGATGTAAAAAGTCTCAGGTTCTCTAGTAGTTTGATCTGGGGGTGAGGAGCATAGGAATGAACTGACTAACCCTGTTTAGTTCCAGCCAGAGAGTCTGAGGGATCTGGATGCTTCAATGGGGATGTAACAACTTGAAAGGTATTTTGGCTCATGACAGTAATGAGCTTTATTCTAGATTAATACCATACAAGCTAAAATAAGAGAGTGTACTGTCTCTCAAAGCACTTTTTATTTTTGAGTTTGTTGAGTTGAGTTGAGTGCATTTCAGTAAAAAAAGGGGCCCTGAAAATGTAAATCATCTAAATCCAATGGGATACAATGTATGACAAACTGGTTACATAAGTTAGCTGTAGGGGACAGTGCTTCATAATGCATGGTAAAAGAGGAGTGACAAAGCAAGAGGAAATGCTCTGTGGTGCAGTGCATTGTACAATACACGGTTCTGAGCGGTCCATACTTTTTATCATGGCTGGGTCCTTTAAAGGATGCTGCCCCTGAAATGGGACACAGCAAATATTCCTGCCTATGGTTGCTGGGATAAGTAGCGCTAAGGAAGTTGGAGTTTGACCAGGATCTGACCTACTTTTGAGGACAAAAAACCTGCATACATGTGGACTGGATCTAACTCCAAGGCCAGGTCAGAATAAGACAGATGGAGAAAGATACTTTTAACAACAGACAAGAGGTCCATAAACAAAAACATGAGTAAGTAAAAATAAACGGAGCGCTGTGTGAGAATACCCCTCCTGGGTGACTCTCTGTCCCTCAGTGAGTTGGTGTGGTTTCCCTTGCACTGATTCACTGCAGCTCCTCATATGATCCTCATCATGAAAATCACCTGCACCCTCCAAAGATGGCACGCTGACTCTTCCCCAGCGCGAGACGATTCCCGCATCTCCTGTGGTTTGTTGGCCAAAACTCTCTTGTCTTGCAAAACTTTCTGGTGTTGTGCTTGAATTTGTGATTCAAGGATTTTTCGCTCTGTTACTGATCCATGTGTTTTTGCTCCTTACCAGCAGTGCCACCACGAGCTCACCCAGCTCATGCCAACCTCTTTTAATCCTCATCTCACTCTCCACATGGATTCCCCCCTCTTCCCCCTTTAGCCTTCTCTTAATAAAACCCCTTTGTTACCTTGAACTCTGCCTTCAGTTTCTGCTTTTTGGTCTAATATTAAAACAACCAGGAATCATATCCTAACACTTTGACTGCTTAAATTTAACAATAGACTTTGAATACATTACACATGCCATACTGAGATATTACTTTTGCATGGATAAGGCAGACATAGAGGGCAAGGTCAGACGCATCAATAGCAGTGTATAACATTACTGGTTAGGCCTGTCATGATAACAAATTTTGCTGGACGATAGTTGTCCAAAAAGTTATTGCCAATATACGATATTATTGTCAATATTGTTTTGAAACATCATTTTTTCATTAATGTAATAATAGTATATGTCATAATAAAGTGAGTACACCGCATCAAAAGCAGTAAACTTTAATTTCTTAAGAGTATTTAACTGTAATTGGAAGGTCAAGAGCTTTTTATTAAAATAAATTAAACAAACAAAAAATGTAACAAAAAAAGAGAGAGAAAAAACCCAACGAAAATGAAATGGACTCTTTAAGGAAAAATTCCATGCAAATAAAAATCATTATACTAATCAAAAACAATAAAAAATAGACCCTGTCTCTGTAAAGAAAAAAACATCAAATAAAAACACACACAACAATAGAAAACAATAAATAAAATGGAGTTTATGCAGTTCTTGAATTGTTTGTGACATGTACTTTCTCCCAGTCAATTTGTACAGTATGTTGAAGGGTTGCATTTCTTCTTCAATGTAGCAAACAACATCATCTGTGAGCGCACCGTTTTCAGAATGTGTTAACACAGCCATTATAAAGATTGAGGCTCCTGACAGACCTGCAGAAACACATATCAGTCTAACTTAGGGCAGTTTAAAAGGATGAAATGAATGAAACCCTCAAAATGGAGGTCAATGGGACATGAGGGACCTGGACAGAGCGAGGACCTGTTCAACGCTGCTTGCAGCTTTAATTTATACTCACTTTGCCGACCAAACGTCTTAGTAAGCGTTGACTGTAAGGATGAAGGCTCCGCTGCACCTCCCCTCCTTCGTTGCAATTACTTTCAAACAAATGCTACATATCGGCTGTGTTCAAGGGCTCACACCTTGTTCATTCTGTTTTATACCAAAATATTCCCACTCTGGGGCTGTGGCAGGCAGCTTAGGAACCGTAGCTTTTTTGCCATCATTCATAGTAGTGTTTGTTTCCTCGTTACTCCTCCTTCTCACTTCAGCTCTGTGTGTGTGTACGCGCGAGCGGCCCTGCCTCCCTCACAAAGATTGAATGACTGACAGATGCCCACTCTGCTATAAATCCGCTATAGAACCAACGCACCATGGTGTTCAGAAAGTCGCACAGAGTGACCAATCTTCTCATTCAGCCTCTTTGGTACGAAGAGAGGAGGAAAACAAACACAACATGCACGTGTCAATTTATCGAGGCCGGCAAACTTATCGAGGACGTTTTTATTTACGGTGCGGTTAACTGATTTATTGATTATCATGACACGCCTATTACTGGTACTCACAGGTCTTGTACTACGATGTACTGATGTGGAATAAGGCCGTCCACTCCATTGTGACGTCCCTCCCACCAGTCTTCAGAAGCTCTGTGGTAGAGCAGCAAAGAGGCTCCCTTCTTGAAGGACAGCTCCCTCGGACTGCGGCCAACGTAGTCAAACTTAGCAATGGCCTCAATCTGTTCCACCTCTGAAAACAAAAACACACAAATGTGAAAATGGCTTTAAAAATTGCAGGGGTGTTAAAGTACAAACATGATCAACAAAGCTCATCATAGACACAGACTGGTGATAAACTTCATGACTCATTTGTTTAATCCTGCATTTGTCTGATCTGTTTGTCAAATATAATTCAGTTATGTGTTACGTCATGTCCCTTTTTCTATCTGTCTTAATGTTATCTTCAAAATGTGTTACTTAAGTACTTTGTGATAGATGTTCTTTGGCTGTGTATTATGAATAAGCTTTAATCAATTACAAATGTGTCATATGTTATTTATGTTCTTCATATCTATTATGTCATTCTCTTATTGTACTGATGAGTCTCATTCTTGTATGGAATAGTTAGTTTTACAATGAACTGTCTTGTGGTGAGTCAGTATCTTTATAATTATTTTATTTTTTTATTGTTATTTTGTCTTACCTGCCAGGGAAAACAGATTTACAGTAGCATTTTGGCTAATTGTACCATATTTACATTGTTATGTTCATCAATGTACACTGTCCATTTTAAATCTATAAATTTGACATTTTAAAAATGTCCTGCCAAAAAAATATAAACCAAAAAAAAACTTTAAAAATTGTCCTCCATTTATTTTTTTTAATTATACAAAAGCTTTGGTTCAGTACATTGTGTACCGTTTACTGTGATTTTGCTGTTAAATTTCAGTGGCAAACCTTGTGCTGTCTGAGCATGTGTTTGGCCTCATCAGCCAGCAGGGGTCAGTCAAAGTTAACTGTTCAGCAAACACAATCAGAGAGCATTTCAGGCCCCACTGATAGAAGAAAAAAGGTACTTTTTGTTCAGAATTAATTTTAATTACAAAGAAATGAAACAAAAAAGGCCTCATTATTATAACACCACTGCTTTGTTCTGAATTTGACTACATGTTTTCTTTCATGAGAACAGATCTCCTGCCAGAGGACACAAACTGAGCAGAGTACAGAAACTACCCTGCATCACTGGAGCCAAATATTCCCTCGGTCTCTGTCTGGAGCACAACATATAACAGTCGATCAGCCTTTGTTGTGTCTTCCAAGTAAGAAGAGAGAGGGAGTAAGCAGTCATTGCAAAGCAGTCAACAGCACAGATGAAGCTCAAAGATAGGGTTCCCTCGGTCTGACCTAACACAGTTTACTCTCCAGGCTGCGGACTCCTCTGTGACAGCACTGAACACATTATTTCATCGTGTTTTACTTGAGTTTTGACTCTTTAGCCTGACCCAGCCACGCATTCAAAGCTCAGAGGAGAAATGGGGAAATAAAGCACAAAGGAGAAAGTCCCAGGAGAATTGCTGACTAACACAGAACAAAGAGCGAGCAGGGGAGGCGGGAGATAGACACGCACACACACTAACACTAACACTAACACTAACACACAAATACACACAGACAGACGGACAGATCAAAGAGTCAGTGCTGCATGCCAGCATTGTTTACTCAACTCGCCTTCAGCCTCAAACATCGCATAAGCCTTTGCAGTTGTGAGCTGCGGCAGCACAAACCTTAGTCAACCCTCGGCCAAAGAATTTAATGAAGGGGTTACTCTGTATGTACATTTTTTTTAACTGTAGGACCACTAGCTATTTGGATAGGAGGAATTTCCTATAAGCTCCTTTTCATCAGTTTCAGTGTTGATATCATTATACACTGAGCAGTGGTTCTTTGGGCAAAGTGTGCATGGCTTTATGGTTAACACACCAGACTTCAGCTAAAATGAAGCCAGTTATTACGTCTCAGAAAGGTTTGATTGAATAGCTATGACAAAGATAAAGAAGAGAATATAACACGTCAATAGGCCAGAAGGGAACTAGAACAGATGCTATTCACCTTGCTGAAAGGTACTGTACTGTCTGATTCCATGCCAATGAGTCAAGGTGAAAAGTTAAACAGAAGTCAGACTGTTCTGCAGGATTTAAGCATTAAACTGAAATCTAAATGTGTGTTAAGGTTAAAAAACATTAAAGGTGTCTGTTACCAGCAACATTAGGACTCTGCTACCCATGAGCACGTGCGGCGACTGTCGTAATGCTGCGTTCCAGTAACCTCGGAACTGGGAGTGACGTCATCTCCGAGTTATTGGCGTTCCAGTTGAAGTCAGAAAAACATGCCGATCTACCAGGCTATTGTTAGCTGTTGTTAGCTCAGGAGTGGCAAGGTTTCACCGAGTTCCCAGTAGGAACTTCTGACTTTGGGGGACGTTCCAGTTGCAGTTTCCTACTCGGAACTTGGAAATTCCTACTTTTGACCACAACTGGAACGCACCAAAAGACACAAGCCAAAGTGTGCGCTTGTTGTGTTGCTAATGAATGCAGCTCGGACCTTCCTCAGAACTCTGCTTTGCTTTACAACTTCTTTTTTCAACAACTTACAGGATGCAAAGCGACGAGGTAATGTATCTCCTTCTAGTTACGTAGCGGTAGTTTTTTATGTGTGACAACAAGCAATTTTTGGAAAAACTTAGTATCATAGTTTTGTAGCTGGCTATATATCGCTGCTTACAGCCCGGTGCTCCAAGACGTGTCTGAATAATATAAATTTGCTCTAGTTTTAATTGTCTTGTTCCCGAAGTTGAGTATCCAGGCCAGTCCAGCCCTGTCCGACCCGACCAGAAGGCTAAAGAATAGCATTTATAGATAACATATTGTGATGCTATGAAACTCATCTTAAAGTGTGTATTTCGATCAGGCATATATCTAAAAGTGAGACTTTTTTGTAATTACTTTGAAACTCCTCACAGTCTCTTTAAGCTGTGTTTCAAAGCACTTTTATCAGCCAGCTCCAGCATCTGTCATGGGATAGAAACCATCATTTATGTAAATATACAGCCAATGGCATTAATGCAATGCTGTGCTTCATACTTAATGCAAAAGCTGGCATGATAGCATATTTATGATGAACAATGCTAACTTACTCGTGTTTATTTTTATGGTCTTGATCAAACCTTATAACATGCTAAAATTAATTTATTAGTGCTGAGTAAAAGGGCCCATATTTGACCTTAACTTAGGTTCATATATTCATTTTTTATTAGTACTAGAGTATGTTTACATAAAGATGGGCAGTTAATCAAATAATAAAGGTTTAAATTTCTGCCATCCAAAATAGTAAGAACTGATTTAAATAGAAAGATCAATGTACCACATGATATTTTGAACATTTATTCTTCTTCAATTATTACTCTTAGCATTATCTTGAGGTATTTTTTACATGCATATTTCTATGTGTTGTCCTTTAATAAATGTTTAAAATTAGAGTTTGAAAAGCATTTACATTCAATGAAAGTGTAAATAGAGCGTAATGACATTTGGGAAGTGTTTTAAACCAGTGAGAAATCATGTTTTATTATCCTAATATCAATATCTATTACAATAATTAGGATAATAATTTTGCCATCATCTCTATTTTCACAATCATTAGTGTCCTCAGAAAAAATCTTCTACTTTTCATATATAGAATACCCCTGATCCAGTTGTATTCTCACTCTGTTAAACCTCCTACCCCTTAAGACCCCCTTCCCCATATGGGCACAGTCTGCTCTGATTGGTTGAAAGGTTTAGCTCTGTGGTAACTGGTCATTTCAGCCCTGCTTATCATAAATTCTGCATTCATTCTACTGTCCCTGTGCTTTACAATGTTTCTTAAGCACGACTTGGCTTAAACTGCTGATGAAACAATGGTAGAACATCACACTGGTAGGTTTGTTCAGGGGGGGACCAAGGGATTGAGACGTTTTATAGCACCACCGGGGGCTTCAAATTTGATGCTGTCCTGATGCAGCAGGAACTTTGTCTTATTCATAGAAGTGCTCTGTCACAGAGAGGAGATAGATTAAAAACACTTTAGGGCAGAATAAACTGAAAAAGCAGGATATGGGCTCTGTAAGAGCAAAGCTGCTGAGTCTATTGGATTTGTAATTCATATTTATAATTCCTACATTTGTCTTGATTTAAACTTTGATGATTTCTCAAACAGCTAATGACAAATTGAAGCAAAGTGAGGAAAAGATCAACTGAAAAATAGAAACTGAAAAATAACCTTATACATATCCCAACTAAGGCTGAAAAATATCTGTATGTAAAATTCCATTCACAAACATTAAATGAAAATGAATTGATATAATTCACTGACCTTCATCACTGGTGTGTGGTTCTGTGCCGTTGTCGGCCTCGTCAATAGCTCCTGGTTCGCTGTGGGGGCTGTCACTGAGGAAGGGAAAAGTCGCTGATAAACATATGGACATAGGAGCATAAAAAAATGCTGCTCACAAGGATTTCAGCCAATTCTAGAGGTCACGCAGCATGAAAAGACAACTTCAAAGTAGGAAAAATCTCTGATAATGCTCAGTTAACAAGTCCAGCACCTGGTGAGGCCCACACTCACCAGTACTCCTCCCCTCCAGTCATGCACTTCTCGTACACTGGGCCATCCAGCTCACGTTGGCTCGGGAAGATGACCTCATTGTGGACTATGATGGTTTTGATGACCTCATTAACATGAGCCTGGCATGCTACAGGATCCTGTCCATCTGGGATGGGCATCAGGGTTGGACCGAAGCAGATCGCCAAATTGTAAGAATCCATCATGTTCTCGTCACTATACTGGGACAAACTTGGGGACAGGACAAGGGGAAATTGTTATTAATAAAGTTGACTACTGTTGATACATTTATCTAACTAGTGCATCCTTGATAAGGTTGATGTCATTTCTCTGTTAATACAGACCTGTTAGACTGGCTTTGTATTTTTGTCCTTTACTTTCCGAAACAGATGATGTTAGGACTCCAGATCATATTGTGTAAAAGAAGTGTAATGTTGCAGTAAAATGCCCCTGTGGGGATTTTTGAACTGATCAGTTGGATTAATTAAAAAGTCTGAGGGTAATATTGAAGCCTCTTTAAGAGCTACAAAAACAAACATGACCATCAGCATAAAGCAGGTGTTACTAGTTTAGAGATTTTTCTCCCTGATCTTCTCTAATGAGGTAGTCTTATGTAAGACTACATTAGTCTGTACAGTAACATCTGAAACACAGCAGGGACCCCCTGAAGCATCTTTCCTCACTTGGTCTCAGTTTTGACAGGTAGTATTAAACGCTTCAATGGACAGCTTAGTTAGATGTTGGCTTAAAAAGCACTCTGATCAGTCAACCCTTTCATCAAATCTACTTAGTCCACAAATGCCAGAGCCTCCTCCTCCTAACCAAATCATCCAGTGCTCCAAGAGGAAGGAATAATCAGTGCCTCACATTATCAGCAGGCTCAGGCTGAGCATTAAAATCACAGCTGGAACAGATCCTGCAGTAAAGGGGCCCTCCACAAACCTTGGTCTGAAATCAAACTCTTTGTTTTGCAGGCAAACCCAGGAAAGGGAGCATTAATAACGTCCATTATGAGGGGACAGGTATACTACTTCAGTGAGGTATGAGTTTCAGTGGCCATAAATAACTTCTAAAAGGCCACAGACAGATACAGCAATAAATAGCAGGTCATTTTTGTCTATTTTTGAATGTTTCATTTCACCTGAGCAGCTTCACCGTGTTTGATCAACATAGATTTTCCAAATGAGGCTCTATTGAGTTTCAGATCCAATAACAGAACTGGCGTTTGTGCAAATGAAAAACTCATCTCTATGAGGACTGTCACACTGTTGGATTTTTAACACAGCCCAACTATAGAAGGAGATCAAACAATATCCAAACTCTGATTCTGATTCTACAGCAAAGTCCAAGCACCTAACTTGGTAAACTCTTATAAACAATATAATTTTTACGATACTGTCTTCCTCTCCCTTTTTTTCTTTTGGCAGCCTTTGATTATAGTTCTGTCTGAAGACACAAGTTTTGACGTTGGTACTTTTTGATTCTTTTAATTAGGGTAGGGTAGTACCAGAAATATCAAATATATATATGCACTTGAGAGAAAAAAAGAGATATAGATCAGAAATAAACCCAATTTACAATAATGACTTTTTAAAATTCTGTTTTGAAAAAGAAACAAAGAAAAGAAGGTGCCAAGCCAGCTGCAAAGACAAACTTGTTTGTCTTCGGGTTTGCGTTTGAGTTTGCTAAGCACTGGGTATACAATATGCATGTTACTGGAATATACAGCTAAAGGGTGCACCTGTGAACTGAGGCTGTTTTTAAAGTACTTGTGTAAGAAATAAAATGCAAATATGGAGACAATAACAGTTTATGTGGGATTAAAACAAACAAAAAAAATTATTGGTATCATCATGAGGTAAGCACAGGAGGCTGATGACAGGTGACGAGCACACATTCAGCAGTACTTTTTCAAAAAAATGTTCTCCATGTATGGGTGTAATTGTCCCACTGTTACAGTCAATGAATGACTATGCTTTTCAGATGTGTATTTTTAGCCATGGACACACTCCATTAAAAGTCACTAGAGTGTATTGTCACTTGATGAACTGCAACACTAAACTTATTTGTTTTATAGACTTGAGCATTTGCTTATGTAACATAATTAATCTGTTGTAGGCTTTCTTGATGGACATATCTGTACCTCGGGAGTGTCAATAATACAAAATTCAGTTGTGAAGAATGTTGGACTTGGTTTATTCCTTTTTCTTAAAACTTTTGATTATTGTTGTCACTATGGCTGTCTGGACAGCCCACTCACTGATACAACTGGAAAACTTCAGAAAACATGGAAACCATTCAATCATTACATAAACAGAGACTGTATCATCATGAACATGTGGTATGAAATGTAGTTTGACTCGGCGCACACTCACTGATTGAGGAAAGCGAAGAGGTATCTCATGACGATGATGATGCTGCGAGGAAGAGTCACAACGATCTGCTGTATGTGATGTGCCCTCTCAGCTCCAGACTCTAGCTCTGCAACACAAATATTAAAGACAAGGTGATTAATGCACAGTTCCAATATTTTTAAACAAGAAAAAAAGGCTTTTTCAAAGTGCTGCTTTATAACTGTGTTCTCTCTCTACTTTGGCTTCAAAGACAGTGGCACAGACATTACAGGGGCGAGGAAGGGTCTGTGATGCCTAGCACTCTGTCTAAAATGTATGATAGTACTGCATTGTAAAACTCAAAACTCCAAACACAAAAAAGAGGCTAAACTAGCTGTAAAATTTTTAGGACCCATATGCAAATTGTCAATAAAAATGCCCATTTGGTTTTTACGACTACTGAAGGTGTAATTTTTCCAAAATGCAAACATCTTCTCTCATGTAAGGCCATGAAACAAATCAAGATTTAAGCAGTGGGTCACCTCTACTTCAAAATAAAAACTTACTCTCTAAGTCAGCAGATAGTTGCTCTAAATGACAGAGTTAAATTGATACCACACAAACATAAGCACCTGCTAACTGCATCGATTTTTGTTACATTATAGCCATTGCCTGGGTTCTGGAAATGTGATGTTTTATGGACAGATACCAATGCTAAAGCTATGCATCTGTGTTCCTCTATCTTGAACGTGTTGAGGTTCCCGGGTCCTGTGATGACCTGTTGACAAGATAGTGATTAACATCAGACTATTCCTTTTTTATGCAAGTTAGTGTCCAAGCCTCAGAAACAGCGCAGAATGTAACAGATTGAAATTGTATTTAATCATCTACAAACACAGTACTGCAGCCTATGTTTGTAAGTAGTATGTAGTGTAGCTGCCAAATGCCAGTGTTTTTGCTGTATGCCAGGTCCAAATGATGTTTTTTTCTTCTCACTTTTCTTCTCTGGCAGTGGGCAACTATCTTACAAGGTGGATTACTGATGCCTACTGTGCTGAAGTGTGGGCCAGAGCAACTATTTCTACATCATAAGAGCTGTTAGGCACAAAACAATAACCCAGTTTCTTTTAAATATGTGAGCAAGGCAAAGTGCTGTCTCACCATAGGTCAGTAATTTAGCTGGTATCAGTTTCTGGTCATGAAACAAAACTTAACAGCCATTTACAGAACAAAAAAACTTACAAGTGAATTATTTACGTTTTGTTACCCTTTAAATCCCATATCAACTGCTTGGTAGAACAAATGTTGAGTAACTCGACTTACTCTCATGGGATCTAAACATAATGCTAGAAAAAGCATTATGTCTTATTAATGGCTTATCAAAGGTTTCTCAGATTCGTCATCAAGACCAAAAATGGCATATATGAAGCGAATATGACATCCAAAAAGTTAAGTGTTTCTCAAGTAAGAACATTTTACCTGATATTTGTTCTCTTATCACTTTTAAAATGGAAGAACTTATTTGACTATAAACTCCCAGCTTAACCATTTGGCAGAGGTACATGATTTATAAATATTTAGGGCATAGAAAAAAAAAACTGATGCATTAGTGCTCCAATTTGTCATAAAAGACATTTATTTTCAGAGCTGTTTTTTTGTGGAAATTAAAGGATTAATGAGGTTCACAACTGAAACAGTTATTTGCTAAATGAGTAACAACTACATAGCAACTCAAAAATATAGATGCACAGACATCTAACTGGTTTAATGCTCAACAGGGGTAAACAGAGCTAATGCTAATGCTCTTACTCAAAAGGCTGTTGCCATGGATATACACTGTCACAGTGATTGTCCTCCATTTGGACTCCTGACTTATTAAGGCTTTGCATTATGGGTGACAGTATGCAACGAAGACTGGCCCTAAACATACTGCCATTTTAACAAAGTAGTATGCACATCGGAGTGTTTTGCCATGCTTCAGATTTCTTAAATATTCATGGATTTCATACTGCATACTCCATTCTGGTAAAATCAGTACATACTGCCTGTGTAGCATGCAGTTTTGCATACAGTCTGTGAGTGTTTGGCACTCCAAGAAAGGAGCTGTAAGGTCTGATGGCCACAGGCAGGAATGACCCATGGTAGTGCTCTGTGGTGCATCATGGGAAAATATGTCCAAACAGAGCATGATTACTGTGTTCTCATATGTCAAAATAAATCATGCCAGATGGGTATGCCCGGCTGTTAAGAAACAATTTCCCCAATGATTCAGGTAGAAGCACCCTTACACTTTTACAGTCCTTTGTATATTGGCGCAGAATGTATGACACTACGGACAGATCCCAGCAAAGAAAATTGGACAAAAATCAAAAGGCAGAGGACATTGTGGAAACTTTTATCTGACACTTTAATAAATGCCCCCCGCCTGCCTTTCAGCAGACCCCCGGGCATACTGAGTGATCAAACTATTACAGCAGAAACAGTGGTGAAATGATTCCGCGGTGGACTTGTGCACATACATACACACGTACACTGAAGTGGCCCATACTTTCTTGTTCCTCCTGGCTTTGTGTTGAATATCTGAAGTTTAGATTGCTTCCATGTGCTGCTTTGCATGCCCTTTTTTCTTTCTCTCCAGGAAAGCTGCTTTTCCACAAAACTGTAAGGTGTGTTTTCTCTTTTCTACTCGCCCAGTCTGCTCACAAATGTTGTGCGTGACTTACTGATGGTGGAGATGAAGTCCAGGAAGCGCTCCTTAGGGAACAGTGGGTTCTCTAGTCCTCTAAAGTACAGCTTGAGTACCCCTGCAACTGAGTTGATATCATGCTCATTCTGGTCATCGATTAAGGGATCTTCACCTGGAGAGACACATTTGATAAGTTACAGGTAATGTAAATTCAATCCGTCAAGGTATTTGTGGAATAAAGAAGAAAAATACAGAGCAATCCATCCCTGACTTACCTCTCTCAAATGAGTTTTTAATATCATTGACTTCCACCTGTGACCCCGGCACGCGAAATATGCCCTGCTGCTGCAGGCCTGAAAGAAACAAAGCCAGAATTTTGATGAGAGGATACACTAGCTACCATTATCTCCAAACTCCAGTGCCAGCTTCACAAAAGCCCACTGGAAACAAATAACACAGAGCAGGAAATGTAATCTAGTCATAAAAGGAGATGTATTTTCCATGAGAGGGCCCCTCAGTGAGGCTGTAGCATATGGTTTCAGTTAGAGGGCTCCTAATCAGTTTTCTGGAGTTTCATTAGGTCCAGATCCTGAAGAAAAAAGGCCTGCAGGCTACAGCAACGAGCTGAAGACGGATGTGGAGGTAGACAGGGAGGAGTTATTGCAGGAGAAGGTGGAGGCTGAGTGGATGGACTGACTAAACAAAGACCAATGGGACTTTGAGAACTCTCCATGTGTGATCTATTGTTATGAGCATGTCAAATCAGGAGCAGGCGGCCTCAGAGGTGGAGAGTAGAGCAGGTCACAGTCACTACCTGCAGCTATTTGTGGAAATAAATTGCCTCTTACAATAGCTGCCGTCACTTTTATGAGAATGGAGGACTTTTCAGAGGACTTCAGAGTTTGATTTCTTTGTCTGCCCTTTCATTCTGCAGTAGAAATCAGGGCAGCATGATGTGAGACGTACCGTAAAGATTGATGTATCTGATGCAGCTCTCCACAACAAGCGGGATTGGTTGACCTGAATCCTGAAATGAAATGACACAGAAAATACATAAATAAAGAGAAAGAAAGACATATTTAGACAGAAAACAGCACACACGTCAAACTGAGTTATTATAGTATTATTATTAGGACTGCCTCCCTAGCAAAAGACATGGCTATGTGTGATTCTGCTTTCTTCTCAAATCTGTTATTAAATCAATCAGCAGCTGAACAGTAACATACAACCACAGGCAAAGATGTCTCTGAAAACTGCCTCATATTGATGGGCCTCATGTAGCCACCTGTACAACCAAATGCATTTAAATATCACTCCTGGTGTACCCACACTGACCATACAGTCAACTACACTAACAATCCTTTCATGCCTTGACACAGGCCTCATCACACTGATTAAAAGGAACACAGCTTACTGTATTGAACACTTTATCCAGTGATTTCTTTAACAAATGTGAGTTTAACAATCAGTTAATCATCATCAACATAAGTAATCATGTTTCACTGTTACTCTCTGTTAAAAGCTTGATTCTAATTGGCTAAATGACACTTTGCTGGCTTTCTGATCAGTCTGCTGAAGCACCGATCAGAACGCATCCACTCATGCTATAGTTTGTGGTTCATATGGAGTCACTACAGGAAGTGGGTGAGTTAATGTTGAACCTTAAAAACTGTTTTTTTTTTTTTCATTTTAATTATATAAGAAGGACATTTATTTTCAAAGAAAAGCAAGAATTGTGAACCTTTTACCTTATTTTAACCTTAACAACAACCAAAACATCAGACAAACAAATCAAACAGAAATGATTAGTAAAAGGAACTGGCAGCATGCACGTGTTGCTAAAGCAGTAGCAGGTTTGTGTTTAAAGTTAACATAAGTTTTAGGGGCTGTGTTTTCTGACCCAACTCTCAGACACACAGCAGTACCTGGATGCGGGTTCGGGCATTCCGTCTTCCTCTGGGACAGAGAAGCAGCAAAGCACAGAGCAGCAGAGGAAGAGAGGGCAGAGAAGCAGAGAGTTAGAAGGGATCACATAGCCAGTGACCCCTCGAGAGGTTAAAGCAGGCTGAAAGAAACACAGTTAAGGGCTTGGAGCAGTAAGGGACAAAACAGAATCACTGCTGTCTCCTGCCGCTTAGGCTTCCACAGAGTGACTGGATTTAGAAAATAAGGCCAGAGAGGGTAGATTCTGGAGGGGAATAAGGAGACAAACGACTGCTGCATGAAGCTAACAGGCAGGAGAAGGAGGGAGATTAGAGGTTAAACAGTGGTGTTTGTCAGAGGGAGGAGCAAAAGGCCAAAGTGAGGAAGAGGATGAGAGTGAGGACTTTGGCTGCCTTCCTCTTCATCATACACCACCACCACCATCATCTAGTACCTCGATGAAGGTCTCCATATTGCCGTTAAACAGCCTATGGTTATACAAGGAGCGAGGCCTAGGCTTCCGCATTTTCTGTGGTTTGGGGGGAAGAGTGGGGGGCCTGGGGAGTGATGGACAAAAGGAGGAACAAGACCAGAGTCTGTGAAAACAGCAGAACTAACAATTACTTTGTAACAGTGTAGAAAACAATTTCTTAACAATAGAGGTAAACGTAATTCCCCTTGTAAGAATAAATTCAGAATCTTTTGTTTGTTGGCCTTGTATTGTTTAATTATTGTTTGTTTCCCAGACACAAACAAAATCAGGCCAAGGAGGGCCACCATGGATGTGCTTCAGCACAGCATGGCATCTTGGCCTACAGCGAGTGTGCCCAGTCTTTTTGTCTCAAAACAGTGCAGGTCATAATTATAGCACAAAAATAAATGCTGCTTTAATCTAACCGTTAATTTAGTGTCAAATAGTACAAACCCCCATTCTAATGAAATGAGGGTATTGAGTAACATGTAAAAAAAAAAAACAGAGCACAAGGACTTAAAATCTTTATTGACTTACAGTATTTTTGACTCAGTATACTACAAAGATATTTAATGATCAAACTGATAAACTGCATTGCATGTTTGCAAATATTCACTTAATTTCAAATGAATGCCTGTAACACATTCCAAAAAAGCTGGGATGGGGTATGTTTACCACGGTGTTAGCTCACCTTTAGCTTTAACAACACTTAGTTATGGATCTGAGGACACCGACTGTTAAAGCTTTGTTGGTGGAATTCTTTCCCATTCATGACTGATGTTCAATTTTAGCTGCTCAATAGTCCGGAGATTCCATCATTGTATTTCGTGCTTCATAATGCACTGCATCTTTTCAATGGGACTCAGGTCTGGACTGAGTAGGCAAGTCTAGTGCCTGCACTGGTTTACCAAAAAACCTCGCTGCTGGCACACGTGAAGAATGTGGCTTACATTTTATTGCTGAAATAAGCAGGGATGTCCCTGAAAAAATGTTTCTTGGGTGGCAGCATGTGTTGCTCCAAAACCTGTATGTACCTTCAGTTTTAATGGTGCTTTCAAAGATTTGCAAGTTACCCAAGCCATGGGCACTAACACAACGCTATACCATCACAAACAATGGCGCTGCTGACAGTCTGGATGGCCTTTTCCTCTTGGAAACAATATGTTAAGTGTACTCATCGGGCCTCAGCACACTGCATAAATCCAGGCTTAGAGAACCAATAGCATTTCTGTTATTGATATTTGACTTTCAGTTTGCATGATCGAGTCGTCTTGCACTTGAAAATGTAACAATGAACTGTGCTAACTGACAACTACATGTTTTTCCTAAGTGTCCCTGAGCTCACATGGTTATATCTACGACAGAAAAATGTCACAGGCATTCATTGTTGGTTTCAGCCTTGCCTCTTATTTGCAGAGTTTTCTTCAGATTCTCTGAATCTTTAGATGATTTACAGACAGTAAATGTTGAAATTAGGAATGCACCAAAATGAAAATTTGTGGCCGCAGCTGAAGAAAATATAAACGCTTGCCCAAATACCGAATATCCAAAGCAATTAATTGTTTATTGAATATTATGACATTTTTTAATATTCCAGTAGCCTTTCCTTTTCAAAAAAAGCCCAACAAAGTTTTTCATTCATATTAAGCCTTCAAACAAAACAAAACATGCATTAAAAAAATACTAATGTGCACTGAAGTGGATATAGACCAATAAACCAATAATACCAACGAATAAATAATTGTCCTTTTGACACAAGACTGCTTTAAGACTGTCACTTTATATTCGATATTTGAATAATCAATCGATCGAATATGGGAATAAATATCCGTAACCGAATTGTAAATAAGTATTTGAATGTAAAATATTGAGTGTGGCGACACATCAGGCCTGGAGTAGTGGACTGTTCCATCCAACAGAGGTACCATCAGTCACATCCGGTGCTCTCTTAACCTCAGTAAACAAAGAGTTTCCACTCCAAGCAGACATTAACAGCTCTGAATGTTCTGAGGAGAGCTGTGTGGAAGTAGTTTTGATTCTACACCCTTGATGGCAAACTTAAAATCGAAGACCAGGCTGTATGTTCTGTAAAATGCAGTTTAATCACTCGTCCTCCACTTATTTGCGGGCTCAGCCGTTGGCTTTTCATCCAAGCTATACGGCTGTGTGCAGCGGCGCTTCATCAAGAGTTTAACCCCGTGTGACTGTGTTTTTTTCGGCAAGGTGGATAAGAGAGTCTCTGTCCCTTACTGGGGGGGGGTGTAAACGAATATCTTCAATTATTTGGGTGCATGATTGAGTTTGATATTTAGGAAAAGTGACAGCCTTTGTCTGCTTAGCCACAGCCACACGCAATGACGTAGTTGATTTCGTCATTGCGCCACACGGTACTATTCGGCCTTGCTATTACCTCACTCCACCGAAGGCCAAATAGGCTTTTTTTGCATCATTCGGCCGAATATTTGGTGCATCCTTAGATGAAATCCCTAAATTCCTTGCAACTCTGCATCAAGAAATGTTCCTAAAATACTGCATCTGCTAATGCAGTTGTTCACAAAGTGGTGAACCTGTGACAATCACCTGTTTCCACTTCACCCAGCACCTGTGGAATGTTCCAAAGTGGTACAGCTGCACGCTGTTGTCCAACCTAAGAGACTGACCAACGTTAAGAGTTACGCCCACTATAAAGACAATGATCTAGCTATAATTTCTCAAACTGGTATTTTTGTAATTCTTCAACTCTCCCAGTCTTCCGTTGCCTCTGTCCCAGCTTTTTTGGAGCATGTTGCAGGAATCAAATTCTATATAAATGAATGCTTAAAAAAATCAATGAAGTTTATCCATCTGTGTAGACATGTCTTTTTAGTGTATTTGGTCATAAAGGTCTTGAAAATCATTATATTCTGGTTTTATTTACATTTTACACAACACCCCAACTTCTTTGGAGGTTGTGTATGCATAACAAGCAAAAAAAGGTATTAATGCTGAAGACTTTTTAATTTGTTGACTTAATCAGACATCTACCCCACAGCTGATTAACAACAACCATTTAACAGAGTAATCCTATCAATAGTTGTTACTTTTGCTTTTCTAAGTCATTCAGGGTCATCGTTATATTCATTTATTTAATTTGTTCAATAGCCATCTTGAATGTTTCAGCGGAGCATTCAAAACATGTTTTATAATTGGAGTTGGAACTTTAAACTCAGATTTTGGGTTGACAGAATCTAGATCTTCAACAAAGCATTCAGTACCTCATCAATACAAAGCATATTTTCAAGTAAAATTATGACTCAGGCCAATAAAACACAGATCTCAAAGGAGCTCATACCTTGTAGTCCCACACTCAGCCCGTTCCCCTGTGGAAACAAAACCACAACAGAGAGGACATGTGTTATCTTTGTGGTACTTATTATACAGACTGCAGAGTCCACCGTCAATGGTCACAACGTGACTATTGAGAGAGGGCGATGAATGGGGCAGAGAGAACACCATTCACCGGACAGACCTATTGAGCAGACGAAAAGAACCCTGTGGGGTTAGTGGAAAGAAAAGGAGGGTGGGAGGCTGTGGGGGTGTATATGCTAGGGGTCTATCAATGGTGACACTGAGAAATGTCTGTTCTGCCTCACTGAGTCTTTTGTTATGTCTGTCTTACAACACGCGCACATGTTGTAGGCCTATGGAGTAAACAACCAGCAAATTTTAGTTTTTCCTTACCTAAAGTTTTGTCACAGAGTAATGTTTCTCCTTGGACTCCATCTACGACTACAGTTCAAACTCTTAGACAGTAAAAATGAAGATGACTGCATTGTCTTTGTGAATACAATAAGTTCAAAACATCAACTTAGAAGGAGAAAGTGTACAAGAAAAGCAATTTTGGCACCTAAGCATTCTAACATTATTTCTTCACTCCATTTATTAATGGACATAAAGAGCAGAGGCTAAGCAATTTCTCAACACACCACCCTGGCAGATGGGGCGAGGTCTCTGGAGCATTCATGTGAAGAAACAACAAACATCATCCCTCTGAGTGATGGCCCTGTATTTCTTGGATCAACCAACCTCTAACACTTAGGTTCTCAAACACAATGAAAAAAAAGCCAATGATGGTTTTACTCTCAGTTAGAGCTGGGATTTTTGAGTTTAAAATACATTTTTGAATCAGACATAGTGCAATAAAATATAATGATATTATGTACCTGGATATTGGTGTCAAATGAATTGATTGTATTTTTTTCAATGCTTATTTGGATAGAACAGTGCATATTAATGTACGTACAATTTTGTGTGACCCTCACAAGATTGATGTTAATATGCTAGATTGAATACAATGCTAAAATAAAATACTACTGCCAAGAATGAAGAGTTGTTTATGTCAGGAAAGTTCAGAGTTTTGTCTCTGAAGGCACATGAACAATATTTATATATACATATGGCATGCATAAGAATGATGAGTCCACAATGCCTGCTGAAGTGTATCAAAGTTACTTAGCAGTAAATTATGGATAATGCTTAAAATGAAAACAGCCTTAATCATAGCTTTCCATTACTAGTTAGACAAGGACAGTAACAAGTCAATGTTAAGTGTTTTACAATGGCCTATGAGAAAACAGGAAACCCTTCTCATCCCAGGCTACCACTGGATCTGACTCTGCAAAGAAATAAAATAGGTCTGCCTCGTCCACCAGATAGGGAGATGTTGACAGTTCATTTCCACATTCAGACATAAAACAAGAAAAAAGAGAATGGCACCGCCTAATTTTAACATTTTCCACTATCTGTCCATCTGCAGAGGATCCCATAGAGTGTTTGAGAGTGGGCAGAACCTTTTAAATACATAACCTGAAGTGATTGGACAATCGTTTATCAGATTCATTACAGGCCAAGCAGAGAATGTAGAAGGCGGGCACCACAGCATCAGTGTAACTGACAGAACGTTAGCCACATCTTAAAACAAAATCAAGGCAAAACATGTCTGAAGTGGAGTGAAAACACTGAGAAGTTCGTAGCGTTGTCTTTTTTCCATTTATAAAGAAATTATGTTAAGTTCTGATGTAACTGCTACTGAAGCTATTAGCATCTATGCTAATCTCTGTTTGAGTAGTTTTCTCCCACTATTGTCTTGCTCATAGCTCCCACCTCTTCCTGCTCCAAAGGACATTGTGATTGACATCACAGTCGTTGTAGATTGGAGCTTGGCAAGATGGATCTGCGTGTTTACAGACATTAAATCAGGCTGACCCATCTGCACAGCAAGGTTAGTTCAAAAGGAGGTAGCCCCTGGACAAGGGGTTTTTAATTCCAGGGTGCAGAACAAAATGGTACATAAACAGTTTTGTTCGTGCTGTTGTCGCTGAGCTGAACAAGCTGTAGATATATTTGTACATTTATATTTGTTCATCCATCAAATAATTTCTTCTAGTTCCAATTTGTTTTACCCTGACTTTATTCGTGAGGTTGATGAAATTTTAATAAGCTGATCTAACGAAGCATAAGCATTTATCTATATTATCATTTAAGGAATTTTTTGTTATATGTTTTTTTTAAAAGGTGTTCCATTTTTTAATCATGGTAGGGTATATTTTAATTTTCCCTCTGTTTTGCTGCTCTGTGTTACATCTGTTTATGATGAATGTATCTATGTCTTTGGATGCAAAACAATTTTACTCATGGATACAAGTAAAGTAACCTGAACCACATTTTAAATTACTTCTTTTTTTGTTTGTTTTTCAACAATTACAAACCCTGTCAAAGATTCTTCAGTCCTGAAGTTTTACATATTAACACAGCATGGTCAATGTCCATAACTTGTATGGATGGCCATATGTATCATATTGTGGCCTCTGAATCCTAGAACCATCAAGCACTAGCTTTATTTTCTGACATGGGGCCAGTTTCATTGTGTTTTTTAGAATTTGCTTTGGGCCAACTAAAAATGTACTGGAGACTGCAGATGGTCCACAAGCCGTGGTTTCAACATCTCTAGTCCAAAGTATTAACTCTGTACTTACTGACTGCAAGATGATCTGTTAAATTGTCTAATTTATGGAATTTTGTTATTTCCAAATATAAGGGAATTTTCCTGCCACATTTTCATTATACAACCATGTTGGCATTTTTTTTAGCTTTTGATTATCTAAACTTAAAGGCAAAGTTCTGCAAAATGAGAAACACAATACAAGCTTGTTCAGGCAAACATAGTTAGCTACTCCTGTTTAACACTTGACATACTACATTATAAAATTACCTAACAAACAAACTACCGATTAAAAGTTCATTCAATCTTCTTGTCCTAACACTGATTATCTAACCCTGTATACAGAAACAGAAAATTCCTGGAATTTTCTTGTATTACCATGGGTGAGCTGAATGTGACCATGCAAAAAGCAGAATATTTCATCAGGATCCTACTCTGACATTATCCTGTTGTTGCTCTCATATATTTTCCCTTCTCCATTTCTCTGACTTGACACAAACTGCATAAATGTTCCAGCTCTTTGGGATAAGCATGACCAAGCAAAACAGGAAATTATTTGGGGGGGTATTAGCCTGAAATTTACTGAGAAATTTATGGGTTGCACTGTAAAGGGCCCTACATTTGGTGTCTCCTCACATTAAAGGGGCTGTCTGTTGTAGCTTCATATTATGGTTCTACTAACACATGCAGAAAGATGTAAACACCATGTGGCAGATAACAGTCCCACCATGTCTCTCCACAGCCACACACATGCAAAAACACCCATTTTTCTGTATTGAGTAGAGAGCTAATGAGCTCGACGCCACCATGATTGATCACCTGAATAATTAAACACGGGTGGTACCTGGACAGGCCATATGCCGTGCACATTCAGTCTCTCAGCTGCTTAACCATGGACACACACACATACCTGTCCAGGGATTGATTTAAAGAAAAAAAAAAACTCAAGCATGTGCAAATGCACGCAGTAAAGAGTTAAGATAGAACTACGAGAAATATCTTGGACAATTTGAAGTACTCACAGCAAAAAATCTCTCAAAGTCAAACTCGATGGATCTAGGGTGTGTATCCTGTAAATATGAATGTGTGTGTTTGAGGGCCTCAGCTGTCTGTGTCTGATGTCCTCTGATATTAGGTGCACCCCTATGCAGGAGCAGCTGCGGAGACGGGGCCCTGGTCTGCTCCTGCTGATTGATTGGGCGTAAACTGTTCACGGCTGAGGTGACAAGGGGACCCCTGGGGGGAGGGAGGGGCCTTGGGGAAGTTGTTCTCTTGAAGCCTGGAAATGAAAACCCTCCCTGTGGTTATAAAATCGAGGGATTAACAGGATGAATCTTAAGCTTTGAAGAAAGAATGGATACCTTCCATTAGCTGCATGCTGCTATCGGTGTGATACATTTCCCTTTAAATATTTCTTTTCCTTCCTGCTTCCTTAAAAGAATCTGTCTCCATTGCCTCATACCTCATGCCCTGCTGCTTATTAGCGATGACCTGCGCCACTCTAACCCCAAGGGCAGCGTTTTACAGAGCTGCAGTGGGTTTCTGTCGCTCATAATGACAGGAGGAAACACTTGCTCAGGTGCACACCATTAAAAAAAAAACTTATACACTGTAGGAAAGATTAAGAGGAAAGACTTTTTACCTTCACCCAGTGTCTGCTTCAGTAAGTCATGCTTGGCCTGCAGCTTAATGATGAGGTTACTGCCGTTCAGGAACTCCTTGAATTTCTACACAGAGGAGCAAGGGCAACAAATGAGCGCGCAGCAGAGCTAATCCAGCCGAGCCAAACAAATCAGCGCAAATTCAATCTGCTCTCGCTTCAATTTAATTTCTTTTCTCAAAGCATGTGGAAAATGATGACTGATGGCTTGATTTGAAGAGGAAGCACAAACTAGAGTTTGCTGACAGCCGGCAGCCATTCAACAATTGATCAGACAAAGGGAAGACTCACAGTAAAGTAAAATATTTCAGTCTCCTGCTGATTCGCCCTCCTCTTGGCAACATTCATCTTGCTCATGTAAGATTCGGAGGCCACAGACTTGATGGACTCAGTGGAGCGGCTGTGCTGGAAAGCATCCGACACGTCAAAATCCTCCACCGTCAGCATGTCCTGCAGCGTCTGCATGGTTGCATCCAAGGTCTTTCTCACCTGAGCAGACAGAGGAGAAAAGAAAAGGAAAGAGAAAAGATGAGTTGTCTGGGGCTGACACACTCCACTGCAATCGAAACCTTTTTGTTCCGAAAACAGCATGGTACATTTACAGAAGATAAGAGATCTATCCTTTGTTTGTGAAGGAATAAAAGGGAAACGCTTCAGTTTTCAGCCCAAGTTATCAAAATTAAAGTGCTGCTTAATGACTTTCAATTCTGAGCACACTGGCTGCTTAAGAGTTATTGAGTGCTTACTGGTGCTCTGTTCTACAAAAACATTATCTATAGCCACAAAGTACACAGCGCTAGTACTGGGTTGGACCCCCTGTTTCTCTCACCAGAACTACATCAGTTCTTTTGGCAAATATTTAACAATGTTTTTGTCAGCTGCATAACCATGATGCCAATCTCCCATTTGGTCATAAAGGGATTGACATGGTCAGCAACAATAAACATACAGGCTGTGGCCCTTAAACAATGCTTATTTGGGGCCCACAGTATACCATGAAAATATCTACCACACCATCATACCAGCAGAGGCCTGAACCATTGATGAGAGGCAGGATAGATTTATGCTGTTAAGTAGTTGACCCCAAATTCTGACCTTGTCATCTGAGTGTAACAGCAGAAATCGAGACTCATCGGACCAGGCAACAGTCTTCTAATGTCTAATTTTAGTGGGCCTGTCTAATTTGTAATCTCAGGTTTCTGTTCTTAGCTGACAGGAGTGGCACCAAAACTGGTCTTCTGCTACTGTGGCTCCTCTGCTTCAGGATTAAACATGTTGTGCATACAGTAAAGGTCTTCAACATATCGTAGCTGTAATGCCTTTCTGTTCTCTTAAACCCCTCTGGCTACTTTCCTCTGACCTCTGGCAACTAGGAACTTCCACTCAGAGAACTGCAGCTCACTGGATATTTTCTCTTTTCACACCAATTGCTGCAGATCCTAGAAATGGTTGTGCATGAAAATACCTGTAGATCAGCAGTTTCTGAAATATTCAGTCCAGCCTGTCCACTGTCATCTTTACCATGTCTTAATGCCTTAATGCATCAAGTTGTACTATTAGTCAATTAGATGTTTGGCTAACAAGTCATTGACTGGGTGCACCTTACAAAAAGGAAAGTAGATGCAGGTGGGCCCATCCCTCTATTTTATATTGTTGATTGTCCTGATGGCTATTTGACAGTCAAATGGCCATCAGAACAGTTTTTTCCATCAAATCGGTAGTATTCAATTCTCCTGAGGTCCCACTTAGCTGTGCTGCTCACTTTCTGATTTTGGTAGAGCAGTTTTCAGTAAGAACTGCACTCAGTTAGGTTCTGACTATCTGACTTCAGGTGCAATGACAATCTTATAACTCTTGTAACTTTAACTAACTGACAGAGATGAGCAGGCACAAGTTCAATTGACAACATTCTTCTCTGGTTAACTTCATCCTTTGAAATATCAATTTTTTTATGCAGACTATGCAACACATATTTCTCCTGAGATAGGAGGCATTTCTTTTCCAAAGTCTCAGTGGAACAATGGTAGCTGTGGACATTTTCAAGGCCAAGCTTAATGGATTTACATGACTAACATATTGATAGCAAAGACAAATCAACCCCTGAATAATAAGAGGCCTTGAATTGCCCTGAAATGGCACAAAGCTGCATCTGAACGTTGTCCCAGACTGACCTGAAGGTCTGACATCCATCATGATGGGACCAAATAAAGACTGTCTGGTGCTGCTGCAAATTGAAATGACTGAAGGAGGCTTTTTGTTTAGCACACCAAGACTGATTAACTAATTTCTGGTAATGGCACAGCTCATCCATTATCATCCTGAGCACCAGACACTGGCAAACACAGGAGAGACAGAGGTGCTGGCACTGGAGAGGACCTGATTATTACCTGGTTATTATCAGAATCACTTACACCTTTATGTCTCTGATTGAGAAAGTCACGTCTTTAACAACCAATATCTTTCATCCGAGTTCAAAATGAAAAAAACACTGGCACTGTGACAGGCTAAATATATTCTGCCTCCCACAGAGCAGAGGTCAGCTGAGAGTAATTGCAATAAGAGCAGATGGTGATGTGGCCCTCCTACTCGGCTCTGGGGAAAATGAAACAGGGCTTTTTGTTTTTTAAGGGGGGTTGGGGCTGGATATTTGAAAAAGAAAATCTACCTTGCTTGATGCCCAATTAAAAGAGTGTTTACAGTACGAGCCACTTCCTTATGATTACAAGGTAACCTCACTGAAATTTTAAGCAGAAAATGGCCATTTAATTTATAACTCTTTTTTTTAAATGTGAAGTTATTTAGAAATCTGACATCACAGCAACAACATAAAAGTCCTAACCACTCAATATTTGTTTTTTTTTTACAAATCAAAAAATGCAGGCAAACCCTTACACACTGTCCAAATTGAAAAAAAAAATCGACGCATTAGGAGAAGCTGGAGGACTCCTATCCAAAGAGATACACTATTAAAAAATGTTTAGGCAAATTATTAAAATATGACTGATGATAACTGAGTTTCTGTAGTTTCTGACTGCACATTAATTAAAATGATAGAATTTTTACCAGAGATGCTGCCATGGCTTTGTTTAATTAAACAGTATGTAGGAGTTTATCCACAATTTGCAATTGAAAAAATGTACTTTATTGATAAATTTCAGTAAAATGGTTAGTGTTGCATGCATTAGCCACCATGTGGAACTGCCGCACTGGCTTTTTTAATTCGCATGCAACCTAACAACAAACAGATTGACAATGTTTTCAAAAAGGTTCATATTGTTTGATTTCATCAGGATCATAATAATGGCAATTCTGTACTTATAATCATTTTTGTATTGTGACTACCAACTTTGTTTTGTTATGTGAAAAACAGAGAGTTAAACGGTATCTTGTGAATCACCGTTCAACTAAAAAATGAAACTAAAGAGATTTTTGGTGCAAACTTCCAAGTCCTTATGGGAAGGCACAGTGCCGTCATAAATCCTCACCTCCTCATTCTCAATCTTTAGAGTAGCTAAGCGAGACTGCAACTGGTGGTATCGCATCAGGAGTTCAGTCTGGATGGGCTGCTGGGCGCTCACCTGGCACACCTGAGGAGATGAATATTTGTTAGAACAAAGAGTGAGCGAGCTTTGAGAGTGACTTTGCAAAGTAACTCTGCATTTAAATCATCTCACCTCATCCCCCATATGTGGCAGGTACTCAAAGCGCATCGGAGGGCAGAACACCTGGTTATGCATATCCATGATCTTGTGCTTGTCACTGCGAGAATCCAGGTTGTCTACAGCATTCTCGATGATATCCAATCCCTCGTGGCGTGATGTCTCCAAGTTGTACTCGGCAGATAGGTAGGTCCTGAAGGTGCGTGCTAAACTGGCGTGATAGCCAAGGTCACAGCACTGTAAAGGAAAATCATCAGATAAATAATCAGGAAATCCCTTGGAAATTATGGAGGATTCATGTAATATGATATATGCTGAATATCTTGACACAGAGAAACTGTCCCGTGACAGAGTATTTGGCTGTTAATACAAACATCATGAAGAATAAAACAGACAAAAAGCTTTTCCAATTCTTATCCATTAATCCATCATCTACAGCATACCGCTTCCCGTATTATCTTGATTGGAGTTGTAACATGGAATATATAATATGTCTGATATAATTGATTCAGATTGAGATATCCCAAACAGACTGGAAAACATCACCAGCAAGACATTGCATACTTTTACAGCTCATAAACATGGCAGCAAAGACAAAAATTTCAGCAAAGAAGAGTATTGAAAATAAGACTTAGCTTGTTTTGTTGCTGTTAAGGAGAGCATCAGGACAACAAACCGGTGGCATCAATTATTCTTAATGCTTGTTTGCCTGTTTGTTGAATTGCTTCTGTAATTTTTTACAGATACAGTGGGTGTGTGGTCTAATAGCATGAGCAGTACATCTCATGTATTGTTCAGGGGATTATAAGATAGAAATTGGTTTAGACTCCCCATCTATGGTTTACCCTGCAAAATTGCCGAGTCTCAACATAAGGTTTCGCGTTTGCTGTCTAAACGCTGATCTCATGTCTACAAAACAAATTTACCCTTGAGGTACAAACAAAGAAACATTGAAACTTGAGCTTAGACAACTTATTCAAAACTGGTGCAGCAGATCAGAGGAAGCTAGCAATAACTTGAGTCAACTTTCCCTTAAGAAATCAATATCAATGTTATCAAAGGTCTGTGAAGAATTTTAAAGTGACTGTCTCAGTTGTAATCTCTGATAGTTTGAGCACCTTCTACCATGTTTTGACCTCTTTAATGGACAAAATTACATCCTGCTGCAGATTATCTCTCAAAAATAGCCGAAGAGTTGAGAGAATTACAGGAGCTGGCGCAGTAGGACAGCAGAGATAATTACAGAGCCTTATCACGCAGAGCCGTATGAAGTAACCTAATTAAGCAGGGGACGATGCCGAGGAAGTTGTTTTTTTTAACTGAGCTGGGGGCGACCGACAGCTCTGTGATTCACTAAGTAAACGCTCCTGAGCGCTCTTCAGCACTGAGGAAGAGCTCTCTCCCCTTTAGTGCAAAGGGCTCATTGCATCACTTTTTCAAAGAGACTCAGTAGAGTTTAGACTAAAGGGATAATTATCCTATTTGTGAAGAAGCAGACGGAGTGAGAAAACATTTCATAAGGCTGGAAGAGAAAACAAACTGGGAAGAAGGATTAGAGACCATTTTTAATCCAAATACATCACCTTTGTTTTTCTTTGTCAGCGGAGCTGTGCAAATGTAACTGAGGATGTTTTCACAAATGTAAAAACATTTTTTCAAGAGGAGAAGCATGTGTAAATGCAAACAGACAAATTTTACCTCAAGTAGTTTTCAAAAAGAAAAAAAGTTACAGACTTTAATTTCATGTTTGGGCACTATAACCTTCTTCTCTAACTTAGAAAAAAGGCTTTTAACTTGTCTAAAAAATATTGTCAGTAAATCTATTGTCTTAGTGAGCACATTCAGAACTGTGGAAGATACAACTCAGTGTGATGCTTGTCTCTCATCTGGGCTGTGTTATGCTACAACTGAAAACAGGCTTTCATGATTTGGCAGTTCAGAATGAAAATACTCAACAATGATTACATACAGGATAATACATTTAAAAAAATCCAAAGTCATGTTTTTATCATTATCAAAGCTTAAGATGCATTGATATACAACACTAAAGTGTTCACAGTCACTTCTCTGACCACAATCAGGGGGGTCAGGGATTGTCCTAAGGGTCACACCCTAGTTTGTTTGACCATGTCTTGTGTGTCTACTAAGCAAGGATGTGATTCAAGTTGAATAAAATAAAATGATAAATGCAATCTCTACAGATATATCAGATACAGCTCTATTTCTCTCCCCTTTGAAAATGCTTGGCTCCGGGGTGGCCGGATGGTTACGGTAGACTAGCATAATAAGCTCTGTGCTGATTGGCTGCCCAAATGATGACTGACGGGAGGGGAATGAAGGATTATAGGCCAAAGAGCAGAACTTCAAAACAGTCATGGTATTTGCCTGTAAGTAGAAAAGACGTAGTTGGAGGCTGTACATCTATTACATCATAAAACCTTGGAAGTAAAAAAATACAAAACATTTTAAGGGGCAAATCTTTGTACAAGTATAGGACATTTCTGATCTGAGAGTTTAGTAAAAGGTCATGTTCTTCTGCTCCACAAGCCCTTTCTAACACCATTAAAAGCAAGTGCAACTGCATTTTGCAGGACTGTTTACCTTTATATTGGTACACTAACAACCATGCTCACCAGTTGTAGAAAAAGTTGAGGACAAAAAGACAGAAAAACATGTAAGTCAATTATGTCTAATTGTAGAACTCAAAAAACATCCTAAATACATGATACAAATTCACACTGAAATAGTGTTCTAGCTCTAAACCACAGAAGCCCATTAAGTCTCAGAATAAATTGATAAACAAATTACATATAATAGGATTTTCATTTTATTTATGATCTGTCTTTCTGCCTTACTAATGGAGAAAAACAACAGACAAATTGTTGGATGTCATTCAGAGCAGGAGGCAAATACTGCATTGTCTAATTTCCTAGAAGAGTGCCGTATGTGTGCATCTTTCAAAGGAACAGGCTCATAAAAGGCATCTTCATCTTAATGTGTGTCTGTTAGTCTGCGCGGTGACTGGTGGCAGGTCACACTGGGCTCCGAGCCCACTGCAAACCACATTAACCACATTCATGCCTGCATAGACAGAGCCTCTGCTCATCAGCTCACTCTGACCAACCATTAGTGGTTTGTACTAAACAAAGTCATCCTTTTCGAGCACACATGATCATACTTTCGAGCAGTGCTTCTGGTTAAAAATTTACATAAAAGTGGCTTCATGTGTCAAGTGTTCATGTAGGTTTGCATAGTATTCAAGGTAACTTTCTCAAGCCACTGTTAGCTCCTTGTATTTGTTCTATAAAAGAGAAAACAACTGAAAAAAGAGAGTGACTGAACACATTTACTTGTTTTTACTTGGTGACAAAAAGAGGCAGACGATCACGAGGACATGCTGCGTTGCCTCAGCAAAACTCCCAGAGCAGCATCAACAAAAACAAATGAACAAGGACAGCACAGAGGAAGAGAAAAGCAGAAATGGAGCAGAAATCATTCTGTCAACAACACCAGTAGAGTCCCTTGAAACCATCAGTCAAGAGTGCCCTTCTGTAGCTTCCTCCATATCAGTGTTAAGTTTATTGTGCAGGGTGAATAATGAAAAAGATGAAGGCAAATACATTCATCAGAGCCAGCAGAGCAGCTTGAAAGCAAACAGGCTGAGAGGGAACGCAGCGAAGGAACAGACGGTGGAAAAAGCGTCAGTGCTGTGGAGTTAAACCAACAAGAGGAATCCCAGCTGAGAGATGTAAACAAACATGTGTGTGTCCAACATGCATACTTACATCAATCATATCAGAAACGTCATGGATATAATATTTTGCCACCACTGCATTTGTCGCTGCCAGGTTCAATAAATAGTCGTTCCGTGCTTTTGTGCATTTCAGCTTATTCTCTGAGTACTTGGCTTGCCTCTGGAGAGGAGAGAAGAGATAGAACAGACAAGGAGAAAAACATCAGTGTTGGAAAACTGAGCAGCATGGAGTGTTGAATTTACAGGCGGATGAAACTATGGGAATCATCCCACAGGTAGATACAACAGGAGAAATGTGGAGAATCTGGGCCCAAAGTCAATGATTGAAGTGAAATGATTACATTGGGGCAGTCTTGTAGTTCTTTTTAGCAGTTTGATTGCAAACTGCAAACTGAATCTTGAAGTTATTAATGTATTTCTATGTACCGTATGATCCTCTCTGCCCATAACCCATAATCTATCATAGGGTAACATTGAGACACTGACAACCATCATGCTCACACTCATACCTAAGAGCACTTTTGACCCATCAATTAATCCAATGAACATGTTTTTGGTCTCACATGTCTAAATCACTTATACATACTTCAGGTATTTATCTGACAAAGGTAAAATCTTATAACCTTTGGGACATGGGACCTGGAAGTGCTAAAATGGTAACTTACTTCAATTTAAGACTCATTCCTCTACCACTTTGTTTTAGGTGTTATAGGCAAATTCTACAGTAAGGAGTCACCAGACTTTAGGAAGGAAAGAAAACATTGTTGATGCAGTTCATTATCTAAAATTAAAAACTGAACACATTAAAAAAAAATAACATACATGTGCTTTTTACCCCCTGCTTATACCTGCTCTATTACTAGAGCAAAAGACCACCTAACAACTGTAATCCATCAAGTCTTTTACAAATCCTGTTAAGTTTGTTTAATTATGTCATGTTGGAAACATAGTTTATCATAAAGTGATCGTCCATACTCTAGCAGTTATCAAACTTTAATATATGAACATGAGCTATGACCTCCTTAAAACACTGATTATCTGTAAAGGAGCCTTATCCCTTTCAGTGTAGCAAGAGGCTGGAGAGAGGCAGGGTACACGCTAAGCCGGTCACCATCTGAGCTAATCAGACAACCATTCACTCTCACACTCATATTTAAGCCTAATTCAGAGTTACCAGTTGACCTAAAAAGCATGTGTTTGGTCAGTGTTAGGAAGCCAGAGTGACGGTGAGAACCCACTCATGCATGGGGAGAACATGCACACTTCACACAGGAAGGTCCTGTCAAACAGGGCAATGGAAACAGCAACCTTCTTGCTGAGTGACACTTCTTTCTGTGCCACTGTCCCCCTCCTTGAGCAGGATTCTAGCATAAACTGAGTCTTGAAGTTATTAATGTATTTTCATGTATTGTATGATCTTTACTGTCATTTTAGACTCTATTTAGATTAGCATTTCCAGAAATCCAGAAAAATCAACAAAACTTTTGCATTATACAGACAGTGAAACTAAAGCATTTTCATTTTCTTGCATTTTGTACAAAAACTAGAGTCTTTTGACACTCGCAGCAGATTTCCCTCAGACAAGAGGAGAGATATGACTGGTATTTAAACTACAAATGACTGAGTTCCAAGCAGAGGCATTTTGCCTGTTGGATTGTTTGTGCATTTAACTATAATAAGACCTTTAACTTCAACTCCACAAAGCCCATTATGATGCAAATTTCAGCAGTAGGTTAGGGGAAAAGAGATTGACTTTTATTTCCTTCTCTTTTTCTTCGACCTATTTCCAGGCAGAGTAATGGAAGCAAAGCTCAGAAGCAAGTCACCAGCAAAGTGAAGAATATTTATTGCTGTGCGGTGTTATAAATAGGGTTCGGCTTCTAACCCAGGCAGCCTCTCTGAGGAAACAAGCCGGAAAAGCGAAAGACGTTGTCGCTCTGACAGCCTTTGATTTTCTCCACCTGACAGATAATGAGAGTTTCATTTGCATAAAGAAATTCCAGAGTTAGATCCAGCATGAAAAATACATTGGTGAATCTGAAGTACAGTGCGCTCGGGAGACTGCTGGCAGAGAAGACTTTAAAATACCTGGAAAACTGCATAAAACAGATACAGTCAGATTATTGGCCAGGAATATGAGTATTCCCCCTGTTTATTTCTTTTTGAGTCATGTGCTTTGGGGGACTCTTTACTTTTTTCTGCCCTTCAGTTGATCCCTCCCAGTGTCTCCAATCTCTCATATTTGAAAGGAGAACTACACTCAAACTGATTAAGCTTTTAGAATAAGTTACTTAGCCTACATAAAATGATTCTTGGGTCATTAGGGGCAATCCCAAGCTTAATAAACAATCACTGATAATGATCACTGTCTACATAAATGCTGTAACATGTAAGCACACATAGCAGACATGGATCATCATAGGTATTACATTACGTTACATTACATATGCCTCTGAGTCAAACTTCTTGCATCATGTTTAGTTTAGGTCCATAGATGTTCTATACAGCTACAATTTAATCCCTTTCTTTGTCTTTTTCCTGCTCATAGAGCATATACAGCATATAGAGCATGGTAGACTCTTTATTGCAGCTGCTTTTTCTGAAACAATGGGAGGGGAAATTAACTGAATTCAAAAGCTGTGAACTCAGACGTTAAATCAGTGGAGCATTCCCAGAAAAAGAATTCACATTATCTTTTTTTCTGGTTTTGCTTTCTAAAAGTGGCAACTGTGTTTTTGGTCAAAAATATCATCTGGCTTGCTTTTGAGCAGGGATGAGCACAAACAACCACTTATGTGGAAAAAGCAGAATAACTAAGAGAAAAAGAAAAATTCCAGGTTAAACCGATTCCTATACATTTTTACCAGTCACTGCAAAAGCTCTGTCTAAATTGTAACACAGTCGCTGACCACTTGTGACCACTATGGCTATGCTACATGGTTGCTGCTGCTTTGCTGCAAAATTACCCAACTGGGATTTCTAAATAGTCATGCTATCAGGCTTTTCTTGGCTGATTTAGGTCTCCGATCACCTGTTTGTGAGACCAACCAATACCAACACTAATGATGATTCAATTTCTTTTTTAATTATTGGTTGAATTTTTCTCAACAAAGCAGGACAAGGGTGCTGATTTGGTGGATTGGTAAGAAACCAGGCATATTCTATGGAAATGGTTCTGGCAGCCTTAGTTTGAATTCAATAGGTGGCCACTTTGTAGAGTGGCCTCCTCCTACTCTCTATCGCCCCCTTCACAAGCCTATCCACTCTCTCCCTTTCCTGTCAATAAAATGGCAAAAAATACCCAAAATATAATGTTTAAAAAAAGTAGAACAAGAAGATGTCAATACAGGAAGTATCTGGTGGTAAGGACATCTCACTCATGATCACAAATTTTAAAAACCACATGAATCACTAACAGTAAAGGGATGCCATGGAAAGGAACATCATGGTTATTCTGTGCAGTAACTCACTTCATATGGCACCCACCCCAAAGGGTAGTTAAGAGCATTAAAAAATGTTTTTGCTGATGGCTTGCCTGCATTGAGGACAAGTGAAGGTATCAGTGTGTATTTCAATCTCTCTCATTATCAGCCAGTTACTCCAGATATGATCTTTAAGGGGTGCAAACTAAAACAGCTTTAACTGTCAGATGGTCCAAGCTGTAGCACCCATAAGGAACATATCGTAAATAAGCTTGAGTAGTAAATGCTGTGATGTAAGACATCTTCTTGCCAGGAACAAACTGTCACTTTAAAAATGAATAAAGTAAAAGTAAAACGCCAATGCCCCTCCCCATACAAACTCACCTTCTCTTTCATTTTTTCTATTTTCCTTACAAAGCTGCGTCTGGGCTGGCGGTCCTCGTGGCGCAGGAGGTTCACGTTTAGATCTCCAGATTTGCTGAACTGCTTCTCCTCCTGTTTCTCAGCGTCTTTCAGTTTGCTCTCAGCACTGATGCTTTCAGTGTGGTACATGTGGTAGGTTTTCATCACCTGCAGGAGAAGCACAGCAGCAATTTTACACTTAACTCAAGAACAAGATTGATCATCATTATCAATCCACAAAAAAAACATGAAGAAGTGGAAGTGACAAGATTAAAGAGACGCTATTCAGACGCTGTCAAGCATTGCTCAGAACAGCAGATGCCCTTGTTATCGTCATGTTTTGTTCAGTTGATTATTGCAGGAGAAAATGGACATGCAATGCAATAATGAAATCTAAAGCTGATGACAAACTATTTCAAGAATTAAAAAAATAGTTGTTCTTTGGTCATCTCAAACAGGGCATATTACATGTTTCTTTTGTCTTACATAACTGTTAATCATATTTTGATTTAGCACATTGTATACAGAACCATGTACCTTTGAACTGACAGAAATCTCTCTCTCTATACATACACATACATATATATATATATATATATATATATATATATCCATATATATATATATATATATATATATATTTACACACATATATATACACACACATATATATATATATAGATATAGATAGATATATAGACAGATACATAGATGTAAAGATATATATAGATACATAGATATAAAGATATATATATACATACATATATATATATATATATACATATATATATATAGATAGATAGATAGATATAGATATAGATATATGTACATGTATATCAATTTTAATAATATTTGCATTTCCATGTACAAGTGCATTGCTTCTATATAGAAGCCTAATGACAATCACTTATACCTCATATTTCAATCAATCAATCAATCATAGTGTATTTATATAGCACAGTTCATACAAATTGAATTGCAGCTCAAAGTGCTTTACGTCCAGACAAAAAAGATTGACAATCTTTTTTAACTGTATAAAGGTTTTGGTCTTTTGCTTCTGAAATATTTATCTCAAGCTGAACAACTCCTTTCAAATTCTGGTTCAATTTGATCATTTCTCATGGTGGTCTGTTGGATCAATTTGAGTGTCGATGCAGCGGTAACACAGATGTTACTACATGTGGAATCCTTTAACTGAATCCAGGACCCCATTGCTGGGTGAGGTTTAGTCCTGTCAGGACACCCCCTCCTCATTGTGGCTTTTCTACTTTAATTCTTCAGCATCTCTTCATCACCTACGGCGTGTTCACCATCAGCTTTTTTGTACATCAGATTGGCAACATTGTTCTCTGCCGTTACCTCTTCACTTTGATCTCTACTTTAACACTCAACACCCTAGTCTTGTCAACCTTGACAGAAAACACTCGTAAGACAAGACAGAAGCATCCACGGGTCTTTCTTAACTCATCCCAGATGCTCATTCACAGGGTATCTCCTCGTTCTTAAGCCTCGTAAAGGCACGTCCAGATGTGAGCTGCATCTTCAAACGTCTGAGGCATTCAGAATTTTCTATGAACACCTAAGGATGTTCAAGTCAACATAAACAGCTGCTTACTTCTTTCCTGTGGTAAAGTCTGCAATGCTCACTTAGTGCTTAACTGAAGCTGCGGGGCTCCTTTAAAGTCTCTGAGCTGCTCATTAAAATCTCCTGTCGGGTCTCTTGGAACTATCATCAGGTTTGCTGTACAGTTCAGAGCCAGCACTTTTTTTACCTTTTGTTTGACCAAACACTGAAATATTAACACAATTTTTGTGGCACATTTTGTTATCAGGTATATCCATCTCACAAGTTTTTTGCTGAAATGATTGAGCTCAGTGTAGAGGCTAAGCCCATGCTTGAAGATTGGTTCATACTTATAAAGTAACACCCATGGGCTCCTACACTCAGTCTGCAGAGGCACCAACCAGTCAGCATTCTTTATGAAAAAGGAGTGGGAAAGTAAGCTCTATACAATCATTTATAACCAAAGAAAGGGTGGGAAAGAAGTCCTGATGCTGCAGCCTTTTTGTCATGTGCATAGAAGTGCTCAATCAGACAAAGGAGACATTTAAAACACTATTGGGCATATCAAACTTCAAGAACATAATATGAGCTCTTTAACTAAGGGTACAATGGGGTGCTGGTTTGGCGGAGTGGTTAGCAATCAGGCACCCCATGTACTTGCTTCTGCCGGTCCAGGTTCGAATCCCGCCTGGGACCAGTTTGCAGAGTGTCTTCCCCTGCTCTCTCTCCCCCTTTCACAAGCCTATCCACTGTCTCTCTCCTATCAATAAAGGCACAAAAATGCCCCAAAAATACATTTTGAAAAAAAACTATGGGTACAATGAAGTAAAAGACTATTATTATGACAACAGAGAATTAAACCAGGCGGGAACCTTCTTGCTGTAAGGCATGTGCACTACCTGCTGCACCACTGTGCTGCCCATGACCTAAACATGACTTTTACAATATCTGAAACCTTGTACTTCCAAAACTTAATCCAAGACCACTTTTTAAGGATCTACAGGAAACCTGATTTCCTTCTAATGGTGCTGATCTAGTGCTTCCGTCAAAACAGGCTTGATTCTTCCTTTGTAACAGGGAAACTGAAAAGACTAACACAGATCAGAATAAAAACTGCTGATAGTAAAATGAATATGGACTTAAAGCCACAAGGCTGTTTTCAGACTGACAAAAAAGAGAAAAAAAGTGTTGAACATCATTCTCTTTAACCCCTCAGGTTATTAAACAATTATTTGCAAATGTCTCCAATAACATACCCAGCCGACTTTAAACCAAGAACCTACAGCAAAAGACAGCAGTAATTTGCAGGAAGACTGGTCTTCAGCTGTGTGTGCAGGAGGTTTGTGTATAGTAGAGTCCACAGACGACAGCCTGGAGCCATTTAGCTGCTGAGCCACCGAGGGGAACAAAACAGTAGGAGACTGACTGGAGGATTTCATAATGAAAGGACGTAAAAAGACAGGAACTTTTACACGACTAAAACCTGAATGTTCTGAGGATTAATCATTTTACTCTGCTCTTGCTGAGGATCTTTGCTGTTCTTCACCCAAATACTGTCTTCTCCAAAACATGCTTCTTTCCTGATTCCTGATTTACTTAATGAGATTGCTGCTATTATTAAAGTATGAAGTTGTGTCTTCAGTGTTTGGCACACAATGGCTTTGGTCCTACCTGTGTAGTGTTCTGTTTGCACAGTAGCTTTGCTCTAATCAACAACACATGTACTCCCCTACTGGAGGCGCAGCACTGCACAGTGGAGCATCACCCTAAGCACCTTGAAACACGAGATCACAAAACCAAACAATAACGAAAACTTTACAAGTGAGATCATGACAAAAAAAGAAAGACCAACATGTGAACAACAGATTTTATTATGTGTAAAATCTGATGCAGTGACACAAGCTTTTATATGATATAAGAAAGCTTTATGTCATCCTAGGTCACAACTGAGTGTTTTGATATAAGATACTCAGCATGTATGTGCATGAGATGTCATTTTATGTGCTAAGTGAGGTCTCAAGTCTCAAGGAAAATGAAAATTAACCTTAAGTTGATCATTAAAAAAACTAGCCAAAAAATGATTCAAGAATTGAAGCAATAAATGAACCCAGTACGAAGGACACATGTGTTCAGTTTTGGTGTGTACAAAAGTGATCCCAGTGAGGATATTAAGTCGGTGTAGCAGGAAATTAAAGCAGGTTCAATCGCTGAAAACTGAATTTCATAAAAAAAATGTCACTGACACCGTGGACTTTGCTCCAATCTCTCATTTCAAGTTTGTTAATAATAAAGACAGCCGGATCTTCCCCACGTCACTCCTGCTGCTTCTTCATGCTATGAACAATTTCTACAGAACCAGCTCACAGCCTGACAAAACTCTCAATGAGCAGCTTTGGAGCCAAACGGGATTTCACAGTTTTCTTTCAGCTAAATTTGTCTGGTTGGCAGCCAAAGAAAACTGTTGGAGAATACCACAAGGCAATCACCATGTGGCCTGACTATTGATTTGGTTATTTTAGTATAATACAATGCAATACCTATGGAGAGAGGGCAAGGAAGTAATGGCTTATTTTTCCACAGCTGGCACTTTCTACCAATCCTTAGCTTCGGGTGGCCTTTTTCATTAATGAGATCAATGCCATTGATTCTAAGGGCTCTAATTTCGTAGACCAGGCACAAGCGCAGGCGCACCTGCCCTGCGCTGGCCTTCGCCGTGCGCACAGGGTGTGACTGGCGCACTTTGCAAGTTTCCTGCAGTGCCAAGAGAGGTGCACTCAAGCCGAGAGGAGCGCAGAGGGGCGCATCCACGCCCACGTCTTTGCCCCTCGGCGCAAATGTCAGAGTAGGAGGAGAAAAGCCACGAGTGGGTTTACCACAGCCGATCGCTGTCTTCACCAATCAAATGACCGCCTCTCCTTGCCTTTAAATGCGCTGCGGCCGAGGCGCAGCGTCTGATTGGTCTGAATGATCCCCACTGCTCTGACCATCTCCGCTGGAGAATGATCTCCAGCGGAGACAGTCTGATCATTCATCAATGATTTTTGAAAAAACAAATTTAAGACTGTATTGGCAGAGTGCGGTAATGAGTTTTAACTGACATCTGCACCAAGGCAACAATGCATGAATGGTTACTACATAAAATAATGAACCATCTTACCTCTGTTCTCATTTTTTGTTTTGAATGGGTCATGTAAAGCAATACCATCAGTTTCAGTCTATGTCCTCCATGTTGTACTTTACATAAGACAGAGCTATAAGTGAACATTTGCTTCATTTGCAGGCAGACTGCACCTGAGGCTAAGCAGAGCCTGTGACGAGAGACCATCTGACTTTTATTACCAAGCAGCTGGAGAGGGAGGAACCTGTGCAATGGATATATATAGAAATATAATATTAAAGTAAATAATCATGATTTGTGTCTGAACTATGCAATGACCCTGAAACAAAGCATGATATAAGCACAAGCAATGATACTGTACAGAAAACAGGAAATGGCCAGCTGCCATGATTAATTGGTTTTCATGGATTTCCATAGTAATGCAGGATAAGGTAAAGCAGCTTGCTTACTCACTCAAGGCATTTCTCTAACACAAAGAAAGTCTTTTAAAGTGCATATGCATGTCATCAATATACATATGCACTCTAAGATCCTCCCAACAGTGGCTTGCTTCAGCATCCAAATGTACAGATGGTAGGATCAAGGAGAGCTGCCAGCTCTGCCCTCTGTGTGTTTGATTCTCACACAGACCACAGATGAAGAAGTCGTACAGCGAGAGGCAGCTTAGCCATCTCTTCTGTTTCACCTCATTGGTGGGGGTTGGGGCGGGTTGGGGCGGGGTGGGGGGGTGGGGATTGCTGAAGTTGCCTGGAACACATCCAGTTCTGAGCACAGAGCCTCATCCAGCTCGGAGTGTACTTATTTCTGACACACGTTCCATTATCTGCAGAGAATCCCATTATTAACAGCTCACTCCTCCTACTCTCAACAAGTATTGTATGACAGGATTGGTATAACTTCTTGAGTTGTGATTTGAAGACTACTATACGAGTTGGGCATCTGAATATAAGTTGGATTAGGCAACAAAAGTTTCACTCTGTTACCTCTGTATGAGTCATATATGCAATAACAATGTTAAGAACACTTTGAGAAAAAAAATGCAATATTTGTAGTGTTAAACTTGCTGTGGTTTAATTAATGGTTTGACATTAAACAACACACCAGATCACAAACCAGCGGAGACGGAACAGGAATAAGAAAGTGACTGTGAGCTGACTAAACTGTCAGTCTTTAACCTTTATTGTACCACAGACTCTTTATGTGAAAGATGATATTTTCACAGACCAGCCATCATTGCAGGAGGTTGGGAAGAGGGGGGTCTATCAGTTAGAGCCGTGATCATGATTTACTGAAAAAAAACTACATGAGACACAATCAGTGCATCTGTCCCAAACTCTGCCAAGAGGGAAACAGGGATTCCCTGTTTTCCAGGTAGATCATAGTTTGATTCTTTGGTCCTCACAAGTGAGCTTTCACATCACTCCTAATAAACTAAACTTCCGAAAAAAGCAAACCAGGAGAGAAAGCAGCCTCATTCTACATAACATAATGATGGTAGAGGCTGTTACCTGTACAACAATATAAACCTACAGCATCAGTATTATACAAATTCATACATTCAGTTTAAGACCTCTACCCAAGGACACTTTAACCTGTGACTGCAGGAGCTCAGCTTTAGAACCACCAATCATCTAGGTGAGAGACAACCATTTCTACTGCTACTTTACAGGCAGCCTTTTAGCATGTGATAGTGATAGCTCCATGGGAGAGGAGATTAGCCTGCTGAGTGTTGATATGCCTTCATGCAGTTTTATGGAAGGAGTGGGATTCTGTAAACTGAACGTGTTTATCAAGCTACAGTCACCATCACTGTAAACAAAAGCTAGGAAAGTGGAAAGTTATGTGAGGAGAATGCCGAGGAATCGAGGGCTGGTACACAACCTGGCATAAAATGGCTGTTACGGACTTCTGGACCATCAATAACCAATGAATAGAGGGTCAGGTCAAAATGGACAGTGATACATGAAAAACAAAGCCAGGTTTTTGAGTAGTTTCTGAAAGCACAGCTCCCTACAACCAAAAGTAAAATCTAATGCATCAATAAAGTACAAGAAACATGAACTGAGAGCAATAAAAACTACGTGAGACTTTTTGTGACTTCATTACTACTGTAACCTAATTTTTAACTACAGATCCTTCACTCCTAAAACCCGATCAGCCATTCCATTTAAATAGCAAACACAATGAAAACAAACTATTACATCTTGCAGATAGAGCATTAGAGAAGAAATTAAGCCATGCATCCATTCAGCACCTTTTTCAGATCAGACATATGGGAAGCAGATGTGAGCTGTTTAAAAAGAAGAGCTATAGGGGCTGGGTGAAAGCTGAGAGAAAGAAATCAACTTGAGGGCTGCCATTTTTCATCACATTGAATGATAAAGTCATTACATAAACAAGACTGAAAACATACTGAACCAGGAATCTGTCAGTTAAGTCGACTATGTGCTGACATCAGATACAACAAATCAACTGAGCTGAACGGATGAGCAGACATGAATGAGTGTGTCCATTGTTTGGAAAACAAGGCGCACATTATGCAATTAGCTCATTATTTCTCATCCAAAGCTCATCTACTCTCCAAAGGATGACATAAACAAGACAAGGACTCATGCAACCTCTGAGAGCTGAGGAGCCACAAGTGTGAAAGTGATTGGAGCCCACAGAGTGTTTGACAGTCCGAGAAATGTAGCTTTCCATTTCATCATTTACAGCTGCTACACTCTTTTCTTTGGCCTTTTGGTTAAGCAATCATCAACATTCCCTTCATACTACACCTGAGAGGAATAAGAAAAAAGACATAGCACTGAATAACTATACCAGCTTAAAACTATTAAAATGTGTTCTTTTTGCTGATGATACCATCTTTTTTATACCAAAAAAAGTCTAGAATGTGTGTTGGAGGTGGTCAGAAAAGAACTAAAAAAAATCAGACAATGGTTTGAGGTAAATAAATTGTCCCTTAATATTGAAAAAACAAACTCCATGATATTTGGCAACAAAGGCAAAAACATAGATGCTTCAGTAAATTTAGAAGGTATTGAAATAAATAGAGTAAATGGAATCAAATTTTTAGTTGTTATTATTGATGAAAATCTAACATGGAAATCACACATTAATGGAATTAAAGTTAAAATAGCAAAAGCAATTGCTATGTTACACAAAGTTAAGGATTACTTAGATGACAAAGCTTTGTACCTTTTGTATAATTCATTGATTGTTCCATATCTGATCTATTGTGTTGAAGTTTGGGGAAGTGCATGTAAAACTTCAATCCAACCACTTTTTATTTTACAAAAAAGAGCAATAAGAATTATTAGTAGAAGTCAATATAGAGATCCTTCAAACCTAATATTTGTTAAATTGCAGCTGTTGAAATTCAGTGACTTAGTAGATCTCAGTATGTTGCAGGTTATATATAAAGCTCATAGAAACATTTTACCAAGCAACATCCAGAACCGATTTGAAAAAAGAGAAAGTTATTATGATTTAAAAGGATTTGAAATATTTAAAAAAACAAGATTTAGAACTAAACTGAAGGAGCGCTGCATTACTGTGAGAGGAATCAGTTTATGGAATAATCCGAACAAAGAAAGTAAAAAAGCCAAATCAAATTATGTCTTTAAAAAAAGCATTAAAGCCAGTATGTTGCATGAATACAGGGAAACGTGTTTATAAATGTTTTACTATATTTGCTTTGTGGCAAAACATGAATGAATATGTGATCTTTTTGCTTGTTTGTTTGTTTTGTTGGTTGTTTTTGAAAATAAGAAAAGTGAATGTAAAAAGGCATGTTGGCCTGCAGCTCTTGTTCATTTGTATTGTTGAGTTAATATTTTGTGAGAGAGGGGCAGACTATATAAGATTTTTCTTCTTTCTGCTCCTTTTCATTCAGATGTTGGAGAATTTTAACTTTATTTGTATTGAATTTTATTTTCTGAATAAATTAAAGAATGAAAATGAAAAATGAAAATGAAAAATGCAAAGAGTTTATGTTCTGAAATTTGAGTTAAGACCGACTCTACACAGGGGCAAGAGGGGACAACGACATACATGTTTTGCCTCCTCAAATCAATATTTTAGAGGTTGAGAAAGCACATTTTAATATACCTACAAAATTATTATCTTACAAGCGAGCACGCAGGCTTGTCAGCAACCCCAGCCCCCAGCATGAAGCGGTAAGACTTTGAAGAAGCAGCAAAGCTCTGCCAAATTCATCTTAGTGACTGTGAGATAATTAATAATTAATAAACAACAAAAACAAAAACAAAGTAACCTTAACCTTAAATATAACATCAATATTTGTTCAGTCAACTGGGGAATAGTCTCACTCATAGCTCCTACCTCAGCCCCAAAAGATGCTGATTGGGCTGTGCCGCTTTGGGTTGTTCACAATGGTTTTACATTGGAGCTTGGCAGGACGGATCTCACAGATTACAAGTATGAAATCAAGCAGATCCATCTGCACTACAAAGTACCGAATCTTGCTCCAAAACTACAATTTAAAAGAACAAAATCCATTCTCTGCAGGACTTTGAGAGTGAAAGAGCTTGAGTTTTGGGCATGAATCAAAGACAGAAAAAGAGGAACAAAAAGGTAAGATGGTGAAATAATTTGTGAGGACAGAGAGCAGACACAGAAGCAGGACTGAATGAGCTCAGCGATGAGATTAGATGTGGGGGATCGATCTTTTGCAGACACAGTGCATTACTTACAGTATACAGTTCATTTGTCACCTTCACCAGCTCCTCGTGCATCTGGATACCAATGTCCTTACTCTGAAACACAGAGAGCAAAGAGAGAGGGGGCTTAGAAAACATTGTTGACAGCACAATCATATCAACAGATAAAGTGTCTCAGATAAAGACAGATTGTTTTGACAAAAAATTATTAGGTAGGCAAAAAGCTGGTTATTTGAGGGGCATCAGTTGATGAGTACTAGCAATCAGCACATTCTGCATACTCATAGATCACCAAAAACACTTTTCTGTACCTGGGGTTTTTTCATGTGAGGCAAGCAAAGACAATTTCTGACATTGTCAAAAAAAGCAAAGAGTAAAAACCATGTAACTATAGAGAGGAACACCGAGCAACAGTTGTTAGTTTCACTTCTTATTTCCACTGTGAGAAGAGTGCTTAAGCCATTTTTTGTTCCCTTCATCATCTGATTGAGCATCCTCCTGAAGGCTACTGACAGCTTTGGTTCACTCGCAGCTCCACGCTTTAACAGTCTCCCTCACCATGCAGCGAGCACTTTGATTGAAAACACAGGACACACCTGAAGGCAGGAATCACATTCAGAGCGTATGATGTCCGTTTGTGTTAGAGGGAGGATTACAGCTTCAGCTTCAATCATTTTAGAAGATAAACCACACAGACTACCCTTGCCAATCTTTGTGTGACTGACTGACATATCAAATGAAACACAAGGAAATTCCTCAAAACTCCACAAATTGTCAACTGTTTTCATGTTTGAGAGAAAAACATGCAAATCCAGTTTGACAAGAACTGAAAAATGGTGTGTTTGTTTTAGTGATTCATGGATGAAAGAAAACTGGCCCACAGAAAGCTGTTATTCAAATAGTTTAAACAAAAAAGGTCTTTCTTTAAGGGTCCCATGTCCTGGTTTGTTTGACTATTTACTAGGGATTGTAATAAAAAAAAAGATCTAGTTGGGAATTGATATCATTAGTCTTTCTGGTTATCAATTCCTTTCACTTCCTCCCTCAGAGGCTGTAAGCCTTATTTATGGCAAAGAAGTGAAAAAAAGCATGTTAGGGTGGTGGAAAGTATTTCAATTTATGTTTAAATTTTGACAGAAAGATGCTTACTGCCAAAGACTGCTATGTGTTTGACATTGCTCCCACTGAAATTCTATGCAGACAAACTTTTTCTACACAGAAAATCAGCACGAATTAATAAAGAAACTGTTAAAGAATCAGATCTATAAGTTGAACTGTTAAAGGAACTGTTATCAATAAAAAAAACTTATCAATTCCAATACCTAAATAAAAATATGAAAAAATAATCTTTGTAGAGGATCAGACACAGCTCAAGGCAATTTCTTGAAAGAGGCAAAACACATCTTTATGTGAACCGAGAGTTTTGTAAAATGTGTTATTGTTCTTCTGCTCCCCAAACCCCATCTAACAGCATTAAAAAAAAGAAAACTGAGTTTACAAGACACGACTGACAATCCATTCTGAAGTGTTTCTTTTATAAAACTATCAAATAATGACAAACAAGACATTATGAGCTCTAAAATTATTATAAATACATAGGTAAATAAATACACCTTATAACCTACATATAATATCACATAATCATTAATGACAGACAAATTCAGGCTCTTCTATTCCTCCCCCCTCTCCTCTCCTCTGCATGTAAGTCACAGAGTGGGTGTACTGTGTGTAGTTCTACCATGTAAGTGATGGATGTTAGCCAGCTATAGCCACCAAATCAAACTCAACATTTCATCTCATGTTCTCATGTTTGGGTTTTGATTCCATTGATCCGCCTTAAGGTGTCCCCACAGTTATGACAGCTGAGAAAATCTTAAGCCAAAAACATCAGGCTCAAAACTTTTGTACACACAAAGTAAATGTATGCATTACACTGTCATGTTATGAGTTATTCAAGATTTAAAGAAAAGTTGAGCCTGTGAGATACAGCTTTTGCAATAGATGTGGAGTGACTTTTTTGTCTACTTAAAGATTTGCAAAAGAACTCAAATAAGCTTTAAGAGAATGAAAATCAGAATTATGTGTTTTTTGTAATTTAATTGAATTAATACATTTATTTTCATAAGTTGCAATAAAAGGAGATTATCAGAGCCTAATTCATTAAATGCCACAGGATACATATACAATGCTTGACCTCATCTGAGATTTATTTAATTACTTGGTATAATGTGCATTTTTTTTTTTTACAAATGTCTGGAAATGCTGCACTGTAGCCCCATTCTGTCAGACCAAAGCTAAGTATTTCTAGGGCCTCTCCTTTGCTGTCCCTGTCTTTATTGAAAAGAAATACACCAAATTACATTTATTCCGACATGTCAAAAATTGGGAACCGATTTTTCGATACAACGCATATTTATGATTATGGTTAATATGTATGGTCAACATATCCAGTGTAAATACTGGCATACCTGCAGATACAAATACCTAACATTCAAAGGTATCTGTTGATACCAATATCATGCAGATATTATTGTGCATTACTAATATTCAATCAGTGTAGCTATTTGCAGAACTGATATGCTAAAATAATTCAGTTTCACTTTATCAAGACGTTACAGACCAAACAAAGATTTTATTTAATTTGAAGGGGCAAGAGTTTCACTTGGGTTGTTCTTTTGCAATGAAACTCGGCCTTTGGGCTTCTTGACTCAACATGGTGCAAAAAAGGGTGCATCAACTTTTGTCCTGTTAATGATATTTGTCTCTTTTTTGAAATAGTTAAACATTTGACATTGTAAATTTGTACCTTTTATCCTGTTAAATTCATTTTTGCAATAAATATACAAACAAGATGCACTTCTAGGGCACAAACCTCCACCAGGACATTCCAACATTAAGAGTTACAATGTGAGCAGAGACAGCAGACAACCAGCACAGAACTTGTGTCCAAGGAAGCATATAGTCAAACTCTGAGTTGTTAACTTCAACAGCTCCAAAATGTGACCTTTAGTAAAGCCTATTCTCTGTGATGAGAGACATAACTTTGTAAAACACACCTTAGATTGAACAGGGGAAGAAGCTGACTGGAAGTATAAAAGCTGACTTTAAACCTTGCATTACAGTCATAAACATTACAGTGTAGATCAGATGAAATATCAATGTCTTATCCAACTTCCAGAGCAATCACAAATGTTTAATAGAAAGAAGGAAGTACAAGATTGGCAGCTGTTTGCATAAGTGAAACATTGACAGTCATGTCAACTAGACACTGTAATAGGCAGCTAATGAGGTCAGACTGTTAGCATGCAGCACGAGCTGAAAACTCATACACTGTTTTTGTAGTTTGTGGTGTATGTTGTGTTTTTAAATCTGGCAGAAGCTAAAAAAAAAAGTAGACAAACGTCACTGTTTAAACCACCATGTGCTCTCAGCCCCAGTCACACGGTTCAACAGCCTGAACTGCTGACTCATTGGTTTTTCTGCAAAAGCATAACTCAGAAAAATGCACAACTGTCACATATGTCACAAGGGCCACTTTCTTGCATATTGCTGTAACAAGGGGAAGCTGAAAACAAACCTTAGAGCTACTTTTATTGTGAGCAGCACTGGCCCACATCCACGTTAACTCAAACCACGCCTCATTGGGATTCATAGGCAGATAAAGGTTCAAGATTTCATCCACACCCTGCTCGGCTATAATAACTGCTTGAAAGAACTTGCTGTAGATGAGTCACAAACTCAGCTAATCTTCAAAGGAGTTGACAACTCTTTAAAAAAGACTTGTTTCAATAATTCTCCACCAAAAGGATTGTGAAAAGTAGCCACAGGGAACCTCAGAAATTCATCAGGGATTTGTAAATTTTGTTTTGTTTTTATCTGGATTTCAGCCATTAAGTGGCACTAAAGCAGGCGACAGACCATGAAGTGATAAACGGGGAGAATCCTCAGGCAGCTGGTGAATGGCATCTGTATGCATGAGTGAATGTGGAGGCAGACAGACTGCAGCATGCACTGCAGAGGCTCACAGGGAGCAAAGAGGGTTCAGTCAGACTGTGTGATGCAACACAGTGTAAGAGCAGGAGTGGGTCTGAATGAAGCAGCCGGCATAGTGGTGTCTGTGATTATATATTATTCATCCTCTCTCTATGAAAGAACCACAATAGTTATGTTGCACCTGCTGTGATTTGGGTTTTTTTTTTTTCAAATACACTGATTCTAAGAGTTTAAGTGCAACGGAGCTATCAGAAAGGGCACACCTCAAAATCACTCAAGCACACCTGTTAAGAAAATTTGCTGTCTTTCTACAGTTTTCTGAAATATACAGCCTTACACAAGGCAGTACTGTATTCCAAACACAAATATATACACATACAACATGATAGAGCATAGCAAACAAGGGAAGAGCTCTGCTGTGCACACGTTTCACAAAGCTATGTTGACAAGTGTGTAAAAAGAAAACATCCAACTACATGGTATGCCTAATTTCAGTCTCCTCTGCTTGGAGATGTTAGATTAGTTTTACATTAGATTAACAGCTGGACTGGGGTGCTGGTTTGGCGGAGTGGTTAGCAACCAGGCACTCCATGTACTTACTTCTGCCAGTCCAGGTTCGAATCCCGCCTGTGACCAGTTTGCAGAGTGTCTTCCCCTACTCTCTCACCCCCTTTCACAAGCCTATCCACTGTCTCTCTCCTATCAATAAAGGCACAAAATGCCCAAAAAATACATTAAAAAAAAAAAAAAGATTAACAGCTGGACCTGCCCGATTCAACAGACCCATCTTGCCAAGCTCCAATCTACAATGATTGATAGCAGTCTGAAGTGTGACAGCGAAATCAGTTTCCTTTAGAGCGGAGAAAAGTTGGAGCTATGAGTAGGACAACAACAGGAAGATACTGTTTGGACAGATATTGGCAACAGCTTCAGTAGCAGTTCTATCAGATTTTGACTGCATTTCTTTGTCAAATGAAAAAAAAACAGCAAATACATATCAGTACAACTAAGTGCTGCTAAAAAAACAATTTTAAGATGTGATATAGTGAATCATGATATGGTAAATCCTTAAATCTATACGTGGTCACAACGGTACAAATATCATCAAGTCAAGTCCATGCCTTGTTGAAGTCTGTTTATTAGATATTGTGGCACAATCATCATCCTAAAGCACAAGATACTATGACCCTGTAAGAATAAGGCTGCCGAAAACTTTGAAGCTATACAATCAGCAAAGCTTACGTCCAAACTTGAGACTTCATACCTCAACTGTTGCATTGTTGCATTGTTGAGGTAGTATATCTCTCTTGTGCTTGTTAATGGTGTTTTTTTTTTTCTTTTTTAGGAAACTTTTCTTGGCAAATACTAAATTCACCTAGGTGGTCTACTCAATGCAGTCAATGTGTCAAAAAACAGGACACATTTCCCACTAAGCATTTGTTTTGAAAGTGGAGAAGCTGTCATGGCTTTCATTGTTGATCGTGCTTTCTTAACAGCTATGCTTTATTTTTTGTGATCACCTACAAATATTCATAGTTAGTCATAGTGAATTCCAAATATGCTTTTAGCAGCTTTCAAACCTCAGACCAAGCTTAGCCACACAGTCATGGGGCTTACATGCACAAATAATCCAAACTATGAAAAAAAGTTTTTTAGACAATCTAAGGAGAATGCCATCTTTAATCCAGTAAATATACACCAAGGGAAAAAATATTTATAAAAGCTAACATATTTTACTCCTTTTCAAAAAGTTTTTACTGCTCTCAAATATCTCAAGAACAATTGGGTAACTTTCTTGAAGAAAGACATCTCAGAAACTGGATTTTGACATGTCTAAAAACAAACTCAGATTCATGCTCATATCAGTTCTTTCTACCCGAGCTGTCTCCCTCTGGTGCAGAATAGACCACAACTATTGGTGGAGTGAGAAGGCTAAAAATCTCACCCAGGTATTGTCTACCATCTAGAGTGGGAGCACATATCCCTTGATAACATCGCCACAGGCAACAGATATTTTCTGAAAGTTGGAGTAAGAAATCAATGGAGAGGAGGGATTTGTGAATTACCTCAGACAGTTACAGTGTACCATCCACATGTTTACCTTTTCTTTCAAGTTAGCAAGCAACAAAGTAGCTGCATGCTTAGAATATTAGAACATTTAATATTAGCACATTTCATACACAATTCTTTACTTTTGGTGCAAATTGAATCATTTACGCTGACTGTTACATCTTCAAATAACACTACTTCAGCAAACACTATTGCTAACAAGCTAAGTGCAAGCATAAATTCTGCTGAGTGTTTTTGGTTCAAAGCCTAGAAAAGAAGTTACATTGCATGTGCATAACATTAAGTCCAGTCTGGTCTGACTTACCAGTATACATGCATTAGAATGAGGCCTTAACATAAGACTGCAATGGTTGGGGACCAAAGCACAACCTTTCAATTCAGGGACAAACTCTGCCACTCCTCAGCTGTTGAGATTCATAAACAGTCATTTTGGTAAGTTTAGCGTGACATTTTCAAATTTTCCAAGAGCTTAATGACTTAAATAATCCTCACATACATTAAAAATGTTTATAATGTACATTTGCATGGAAGAAAGCAGCAGGCACAAACAATCAAACTTCCATACATAGGAAAAAAACTATCTAAAAAACTATCTGGGGGCACCTGATTTAGAGTATTTCAGCTCTGGCACTGCTTCTGACAACTACACAAACACAAACACAGGCATGCACATGGAGTAATGTCTGAATGAAGCAGAGTAAGCAGATTGGAGCTCACCTACAGGAAGGCCTGCAAGGTGAAAACAGGGTTCTGTTGTTTGGATAAGACCTCAGTCATCTCTGCTATGTGCTGACAGAGAGCCAAAAATTACCTACACTTAAAGCAGCAGGTTGTTGAACCAGGGGGAATTAAGCCTCACTTTTCCTTTTCCTCAAACTCTCTGACACATTCTACTTTCTCCAAGTATTCCTGAGCTATGGGCTTGCAAATAGAAGACAAAAGAGCCTTGAAGTGTAAAGGAACCTGTAATGAACTGAAGTGTATGTCTGTTTAAAGTTTAAGTGTTTAGGGACGAGTGTAACAGGTAAAGTGAATCCTATTGTTTAACTAACGAGAGGAGATGATAATCCCACTGACCTTCTTGAACAGACGGATGACATCTTCGCTGATCTGAGCCAGACGGACAATGACATTGTTGGTGTAGATGTCACTGAGGGTGGCATGGTCACGGCTTTCCCTCCTGGTCTGGTTCAGCACCAGATACCAGCAGTTTACTGAGGAGAGCAGGTGCTGATCTTTCCTGAAAAGGCAAAAAATAACAACTTGTTAAAATCTACCTTTTAGCCTAAATAGTGAGCGATATACATAGACTAGAAAAAATATTGGACAAAACAAGAGTGACATCTTTGAAAGCCAACCTGTAGGAGCCACCATGTTGAACATGCTGTAACTGACTAACTAATGACCAGTCCAGTAACAGATGATGAGGCCAAGTTAAAGCGGCACTTGAAGCAGCCTGACAAACAGCAACATCCTTTGTTGTCCTGTTGACCCTAAATGAAACCAGTGTACTTTTAGGCGGCACACTTGTGCATGGTTTCATCAATATTACGCAATATGTTGGAAAGATGGTGCCAGCTTTGAAGAGTCTTGATTTTTGCTGTACCAGCCAGATGGTATGTTTAGAACTCTTGGCACACTTAGAGCCCTTTAGTACCATGTAATGTCTGGCCAGGTATAGGACCACATGCCGCTTCGTCACTTTCCCCCCCATCATTCCTGATGACACCTCTGCACCACCAGCAATGTTAAACCTACTTCCATTTTTAGGTGTTTCACATGTGATGAAGTTTAAAGGCACAGGGGGTGTGCACCAAATAAACACCACAGTCTACTTAAGTAATATTATCATGGTCATCTCTGTAAAACCCTGCCTACCCTGCTCTTCCAATTGCTAATCCCACCAGGATAATGCTCCATGTCGCAAAGCTCAAATAATCTCAAACTGATTTCATGAACCTGACATCTAGTTCAAGGTACTCCAGAGGCCTCCACAGACACTAAATCTCAGTCCAATAGAGCACATTTAAGATGTGCTGGAAAGTGAACCGTGTGATGCTGTCATGTCAATATGGACCAAAATCTCTGGGGATTTTTTCCTGCATTTTGTTGACTCTGTAACACGAACAACTGAGGCAGTTCTGTAAGTAAAAGAAAGTCCTAATAAAGGTTTACCTAATAAAGTAAATCAGACAACATAAATGGCAGGTTTAAATTCAAATATTAGAAAAAAACACCACAAAATTTGAATCATTTCAAACTTATTTCCTTTTATTTTCATTCAGTTTCATTCCAGTGAGCATTTTAGCTCCAATACTCTTATTATTTTTCTGTCTGCACCATGTTTTCCCAAACAAAGCTGAAGTCAAACAAGGCTATCACTTGTTAAATGTACGACGCTGCTGACCATAATGATCCACACAGTCATGGGCCCTGATTGCTGTGTAATCAGTTTAAACGTCTCTGCCTCGAGTGTTTTAAAATAATAAAATAAACAAGGCACATAGACATTAAACCACACACACACACCCTTCTAACCCCATCCTCTTGTCTGGATCCTATCTGAGCATTAATCAATCAGCCAAGCCCGAAGAGGAGACAAAGAGAGAGGGAGAGAGAGAGAGGGGGAAACAGGAGCAGATGAGGGAGTGAGCAAGAGTAGGGTGGGGGGATAGAGTTTCATGTACAGAGAGGAAAAGAAAGGAACGAGCCGCTCTGACATCAAAGAGCCCCCCTTCAGAGAGCCTCCATAATGCTAATCACATCTAATGAAGTTGATTCCGAGCTGCACCACCATGCTCCCCCATTTTAATCCTTCACTTAAATCTGCCCCTCAGAAAACTGGGCAGCGTGTGCAATAAACTCTACTCTTATTTATCACTGTTCCTCTTAATACAGACTGTAACCTGAGTCCTGAGGTACACTTTGCCTGACAGCAAGTCAATTAATTTCTTATTAGATAAATGTAATGGTAAATGAAAAGAGCTGATGAAATCTCACCAACCCTGTATGATACATTTAAGTCTTGATAATCACAAAATGATTAAACTGAACATTAATCTAACAGCACTGCAACCTGGCTGTTTTTTTCTACATTTGAGCAAGTTTGACAGAAACCTCTCAAATCTTCCCTAAAATGTCACATTTAGAACATGAGTTTAAATTACTCTAAACCTTTCATCTTGAAAATCTAATTCTCCATCTTTCAATCAGAGCTGAAGTTGGTGCAAAGTTAGACAGAAATCTCCAAAAGTGTTCTGTAAGTATGTTTATAAGCACAGGATGATCAAGCAGAAAGCAAAATGATTTTGACCAATTACAAATCTAATTAATCACAAACCAACTAAGGGTCTTATGCTGCGTTCACAAAGCAAGCGACCCAGCTATCAAAATCGCGTCACCCATTGACGCAGCATTGTACATCCATAAATACCTCATTTTGGTCACCGCTGCCATCGGCCGTCGCTTGGTGACGTCACGTCCGCTCCAGTTTCACCGCGACCATATCATATATCATATAATAGGATGTATAAGCAGACATTATTCCAGCTGTATCCTTTTCATTCACTTATCAACCACAAAACACTGCAGCTGATGCCCTGCAGCAGCATTATCTGTGAGTTTACCGCGGTCCATCTAGGCGGAACTAATCTCCTCACTGACTAATGTTTCCCACACAGACATGGATTGTTACTCTGTAGTCCAGATGAATAACTGTCTGTTTAGGGTACCGTCACACGTGCACACACCGCTGATTGATCAACTTTTCTTTACTTTCACATCGTGCGACGACCTATGTGGTAGTGTGAAAAGTGGCTGTCACATCGCTCGAGGGTTAGCCCTGCCCCATCGCGGCTGTACATTAACTTTGAATGGAGAGTGATCGCCGAGGTAGTACAAGTAGCGTCCGGTGTGAACGCAGCATAAGGGGACCAAATGCAGGGACCAGGATGATCATAACAAAAAATTGCCCTTGACCTTAACAATTGAATTGGTAAATACTTGAGTCAGAGTGGACCTGTGCAAAGTTAGACTAAAAACCCTATGAGTTAAGGGTGGGTATTTCCAGCAACTTCACAATACGATACGTATCCCGATACTAAGGCCACGATACGGTACGTATCCCGATACACGTAAATTGTTAACATTGACTATGCTTTAAGCAAAATTCTTGACAATTTTAGATTTTCTTGTAAGAAGAAAAAGAACAAGGATGTGTTTTAAGTGGTTCTACAACTTAAGAGACATAAATTCAGATCCTCAAAGATGGTAGACCTAAGTTCAAATTTAGAACATATGCTTCATTATGTAGCTCGTCTTCTACCTTGAACTGTGCCACTGTTAACATAACCCAAAGTGTATTTACAACAACTGTCAAAATATTTAGGCCGTATCGATTCTGTAGAATACGTATCGATACACGTATCCCAAAGGAGTGCGATACGATATTTTGCCGTATCGATATTTTGAGGACAGGCCTACTATGAGTGCTCTTAAGCTACCACGTTCAAAAATAATAGATAAATATGTGGCTAGTTACTTTGGCCTTGTTAATTTGTCGAGTCAAAGAGGGCATGTGTGAAAAGTTGACCCGACCCTGTATCAGTTGATCCTTCAGTCAGAGTGAACATTTACAAAGCTGGACAAAAATCTAATTCTTGGACACCAAAAAAAGTAAAAGATAAACATGAGGCCAAATCCCTTTCATCAATGGTCTTCAATATCTAATCAGTTCATCACTGAGTCAGAGTGAACATTTTTGCAAAGTGCAGACAAAATCCCTCAAAGTGTTTCTAACATACCGCATTTACAAGCCAGGGTGATGATGCGCCCAAATGACCTTTGCTCTATGATCTCTAAAATAAATATGATTATATTTCATTCAGAGAGTGGACATTAGTATGAAGCTCAGTAGAAATAACCCAACAAGCTTCTAAAACATCAAAATTACAAGAAATAAGGTGATCCTGAGGCAAACTGACCTGTGACAAATGACCTTCAGAATCAAAGTGGATGTTAGGTCAATAAAGACCCTCATAGCTTTCTGAAGCTTAAAGAGGACATATCATGCTTGTTTCTCCTTTTCACTATGCCAGACTAAGGATGCCTGTAAAGCATTTCTGCCCTCAGTACAAGTCATTTAGTTCCTTCATTGCCCCACAATAGCGTTCTCAAAATCCTCATTTTAGGCCATTATGAAGCCCTCGTTGAAACACTCGGATCTGAGGATGACCTAAAGTTACCTCGCAACGTCACAGCCCTTTGTGGTCTGATTGGTCAATTCTATCGGGGGCTGAGCCAGCCTGTCCTTCTTCTTCTACTGTATTTTCCGGCAGGCTCAATGCAGCGACCGCGTATTGAGTCCCCCTACAGGCCAGAGCTGGTAATGAGTGAGTGTGAGCCAGGGACCTATATACCCCTGCTGGTGGATGTGTTCCTCGGTGACGGTTTTGTGGCTAACAGCCATCACAGAGGAGGAAGTGTTTTATCAGATTACTCCAATAAAAAGAAAGGTACCTCATGATGTCACGACGTTTGAAATCTCGCTGACATCTCGCAATGACCTATTGTCAGAGGCATCAAATTTCGTTCTAGGATATCAGAAAAAATACAATATCTCATTTTTTGAAAATTAAGGGGGTGTAAGGTCTTGTTTTCAAATGTATTATATTATATATAAGTATTAAATCATGCATCAGCATGATATGTCTCTTTTAAGTGTGCACAATTATACAATGAACACACAGACATTGTGTTCAAACAAACTACAAAGTAGTACCTCAAGCCCTGGCTGTGGTCAATACTTATGCTTAAAAATAACCATATTAAGCCGCTCTACAGAGGATAAGTGGAATGTAGGTTTAACTGACAGTATACAACCAAATGTGGTCCATATTCTCCTCCTCCCCTCTGGGCTGCCCTCCTCCCTCCATTTTACCATCACTCATTTTGTACCAGTTCTACTCAGCTGACCAGCCGTCTGTAAGGGACACAGCTATTCTGTGTATAATTGCTGTTTGTGCTTGAGAGGTTGAAGGAACATTCAAGTCCGGAGTCCTGCTAATCCCTAAAAGTGGTGGGAAAGTGGCAGGAGATGCTTCATCACCCAAGCACACAATGGCTCCCTTTTTAGCACCTAGTTTCATTCTCCTAAACTGTATGCCAAGACACTGTTTCTGCACTTTAAAAACCCTTTAATGATATTAAAGATGCTTAAGTCACACAAGTCTTAAGTTTACACAAGCATGTGTAACAGGTGTGGTGCAAGCTTTAATTTTGGATTGACCTGTTCATATAAGATTATGATAAACATACCTTTTTTAAACTGTCTTGATGTATCTCCAGAACATTTAGACAATAAAGGCACAAATTGTATTCACCCGCAGACTTAATGACGCACAGTCAGTTTATAAAGGGACACCTTTATAGGCCTAACACAGATATCCCAGTAAAAAAAAAAGTATAACCATGTTTATTTGCTGATATGGATGGTAAGAACATTACGTCAGTTTTAATGAATAAATATATAATTTACTCTTAAGATTACTCTAACTTCAGGAAGAGCTCTGATTTCTGTTTGTAATTGAGTCATATAAACATGAAAAGCATGTTTTGGCATTCAAAACAATTATAGGCAAATCCATCAGGCAGGAATATTCTTCATCCTTCCTGTCCGTCATGCACTGTTATATCGGTTTTATAGTGATTTTATAGTTAGGCTATACCAGCAGACATGGCCCTGTCAGCAGAGGCAGCGTCAGTCACTGTGGATGAGACCGATGAGGGAAAGGTGATCATAGAGGATGTCTTACATTTACTTGGGTGAAAGTTGAGTCCCTAGCCTTTATATGTAGCTCTCTCTGTCTGAGTGTCAATGCCTGCACGACTTCCACAAGCTTGGGTGGTGATACTGCTTGGCAATAATTGGTCAAGACCCTTGATAGCTGTATAATTATAATGTCTTCACTTATTTGAATAAGGAAACTGTATTTTAGGTGTTAAGTTGCACCAAATGATCAAATATGAGTGAATTAAATATGAACAAAGACATTATTTCTTTCCTAAGGGTGGGTTAGATGCACAAGTTGGTCTGTTGAGGTCCTGAGGGTCCAGCGCAACACTACAGCTGTTCTTTTGGCAGGCATTTTAGCTTGGTGTTAACATTTTATCCAAACAGACATGACACTAAAAGTGAACTTGCGTTTAGTGAGAATAAATGATAATATTTATTAAAAGAAACAGGCTTGAGTAAACTAACTACACAAAGTGTCATGACTTAAAAATTCAGAGAGCATGAAGCTAGACAGTATTTCATGTTTGGTTCTAAAAATGAAGGTAAACATCACAACATATTCAGCATCTAAAGCAATTCTAATGCCTGTGTTAGCAAACACTTGCAGCATACTTCTTTTTTTTCATTTGCAAACACAGTCAAACATCATACTTTACAAGCATAATGCCTATACTGTTATTTTTTGTAGTTGTTATTTTGAATCAGTCCCACAGAGAACAAGTGGTTGTGTTAAATTTCAACAAAAATGAGGGGGAAAGAAACATAAGAGGAACAAAAGGTATAATCATGCTTGTAGATCCCACCTCTTCCTCCTCACAGGACTGATTTGGCTGTACCCTGTCAGTGTTGCATTTTGGAGCCCTGTTAGATAGATCTGCGTGGTTACAGACATTTGGGGTGTAGCTGGCGTAGTCCAATAGTAAGCTCTACCATTACTTGGGAGATTGATGGTTTAAGTCCAGCTCCATCCCATGTCAATATGTCCTCAGGCAAGACACTTAACCCCAAGTTGCTCTCAGTGCTGCACCAGCGAATGAGTGTGCATGTAAAAACCAGGATGCATTAGCAAATGCTGATAGACTGGATACATAGGAACTTTAACTGTCAGTGAGATGTGAGAGCAAATGGGTGTGAATAGGTAGATGGTACATTGTGGATCTGACTGCTTTGCAAGGTTAGCTTGAACTTCCCCCTAATGGACACACAACTTCATAAAAAGAGTTTTTCTGCAAACAAGTTTATGACTTCATGACATGAGTTCAGGAGTAAACAAGTTCCCATTTGAAGGCAGCAAATGTTCTGACCTGAAAGACTGCATTTACAAAGATGACAGTTTCAGGAAGAGAACATATTTTGTTACTTGCCAGGTACTTTCTTGTTACTTGAGGAAAAAGCCTCGAAGCATAAAACAAACAGAGACTGCAAGATCTTGTTTTTCTTGCTGTTGTCCTAATTTAACAGGAATTAGCTGCAAGAGGTCTTTAATTGGACCTCTTCCCAAGGAGCTGAATATTTTAACACAGTAATAAATGTGGCTCATTGGTTTGTTTTATAGGACAGAGGCAGTACCTCTCCTTAAGTAATTCCTACAAAATGCCCTATCACAAAGACCTACTGTACTTCATCATGCGTCTAAAATCATCATCTCATGCATTTTGTATTGACTTATATTTTTGGATTTCCCATAAAGGCTGAGCATCAGTCGAGAGCCTGCAGGTCAATTAATCCTGAAGGCTTTAAACGGGCTGGTTTTGGAAGGCTCAATGCCCCCGGTATTTAAACACAGGATATCATTAACATGCAGAAGGCAGACGATGAGCTCTGAGAGTCTCTGGAGATGTAAGTGGGAGGAAGAGGTGGAGGAGGAGAGGGGAGTGGAGCTCTCTGGCATCCTGTTACAATGGCAAAGCACTGTCTGACTGTCTCCATGGATTTTTCCAAGGTCTGCATCCATGTGGTGTTCTCGGTGAAATGTTTGAAGATCACGCACAGAAATGCATAATAATAGTGTATGATTAAAGAATATCTGTATAATCCTTTGATTTCAGGATGAATTCATGGCAAACCCTTAATATATCTACTTGAATAAAACAGTGACTGAGCTTCAGCCGTGGCTACACTGGGTGCCACTGTCTAATCACCCCGGACCTGTGATGTCTAAGAGCCAGGATTTCCAGAAGGAAGTGTGTATTTATCAAACCAGGACTGGGCTTTATGAGGGCCTTTAATCCCCTCTACACTGCCAGCCAGCCTGCCTGCCGCTTATCAATGAAACAGCCGATGAAGAGGAGAAGCAGCCAAACCGTTTCAAAAGGCAAGATTGCACGTGGGCACATGCCGCCAGCTTTGCCATACAAATTTGCTCTGCCTCCATTTTCAAGCAGGGTTTCAATATGCTACATGGCTGATGATTTGCACATCGTTAAGTACTTTTTTGTGAGTAGACTGTGTGCCAACATTTGATAATGCACAGCTGCAGAGAAGCAGGGGCCAGAGCAGAGCGTCAATAAAGAGGAGCAGAAGGTTTGACAAGATCTTAATATCAAACTGCTAAGCAGCTAATCCATTGATGCAGGACATGCTGACTTTCTCCAGCTGGGCTTGTCAGTCTGCTGAAGACAGATAATACATACAAACTAAGGAGGGACAGATTAGAGCATAGCCTTTAAACCTTCTGACTTCAGTATAAAATGGTTTAACATGAGACTGCAGGTATATGCTCTGTGTTTTAGTTGAAGATTGGTACAACCAATTGTTTTCTGTAGCTGAGTTAGATGAGGAGCAAGCCAATCTTTCTCAATCTTTGCTAAGATCAGCGTCAGCAAACAAGAACTATGATACAACAAGAAAACACAACATATAGCTGCAGGGGCTGCTTTAACATCTCTATTCTCTGGAAGCATTTCCCCCTCAAACTGAAAGTACAGTACTTAAACATTCAAACCTACATCTGAGTCAGACTGACCAGGGGGCACTTTTACACATAAAGTTTCCTGGACCTGGGTTGATTGAAGAATGGATTTGTAGAATTGTTGCTTCTTGTTTTCAGTTTGGCTAGCCTTCACACTGCATTTTCTTTGTCAAGCAAACCAAAATCTTTTAAATATTGAGAATTGTCGCCTGCCACTGGTTAAGGGTGAAGTTGATTTAGCTGCTTCTGTCATCTTGCCTAGAGTTGCACAAGCTGGAAATACACAGTAATATAGTGAGAATCTAGCAATTTCTATTATGTTTGGCATACCACGTGGACTTATATACAGCCACATTCAGCACAGACTTTTTGATGTTAACTATCAAGGAAGACTAAAGGCTGTTGGTGTTAGCTATGCTATCGTTACCCACAATCTCTAACCTATTTGATGCTGTTGAAAATACCATATTAGTTTGATAATCATTATTGTTTCTGAATACAAGACCAAATTCAAACCTACTGCACTGGTTCCTGGTCCACTTTATTGTTCACTTCAGATCACTCTCACATATGGTAAACCCAACTTTGGTGTACTTAGAAGCGAATAAAGTGCCTTTTTTTGTGCCAACCCAAACCCCACATACTATTCAACAAAACCAACAACAGTTTTCTAAACTGAACCATGCACATAGGTGTAAAAACAACTTTATTTAACTGCACCCTGGCTAAATAATTAGGACTAATCCCCTCATGTTACTCTTTAACAGCGAGAACAAACAGACATGGGAGCCCGTCTGAAGTTGGGTGGATTTTTCGGGGTTTATTGCTACTCATACAGCTAAAACTAGATATTTTCCCTGCAATTTCTGACAATGTGTTGTTTGTTTCTGGCCATGAAAGTAACATAAATCAAGCACACATTACTTGATCTAGCATTCAGTTTTGGGAACAACCTTTTCTTTACAGCAATTATCTACTTTAAAAATGTAGCAGTACCAAAAAAATGTCAGAACTGACCAACCACAAAAAATGCCTCAATAATACTGTAAATAAGCACTGACATAACATTTCCTCATTTACCATTTCACCATTTACCTTTACAAAGAAGCAACACAAAGAAGTTTGGTCATCTTAACACCTCAAATTAAACGCATGAGGCTATAATATCTGTTTCAATATCTGCTGCAATACAGTTTGGATACACGCAACACATACACATGAAGGCAGTGACACTCACAGCATTCCTGCCTCCCGCTCAGTCTACATGCCTCCTTCTCTCCAAATATGCCTCTGGGAAGTTCAAATCAGGGGTCATCTCTGTGACATTCACAGAGGAGGCAAAGCATCAAAGGAACATAAATACAGCTTGAAACTGCAGTGTGAATGGGACCAGAGTGAATCATTAAAGATAAATGTGCTATTTAAATAGTCTGCACCCCCATGAAACTGTTTTTTAAAGATGTGCTGAACATCCAGTGATTTATTTTCAAAATTCTATGCTACTAACCGTAAAATAACCTCAGAAGTTACTTTGGAAGAAGCAAAGATGGCTTCAAACCAAATTAACTTACACACTCAAAAAGATCTGGCCTTTTAAACACACCAACACTTTCCCTCTCAGTGACCCCCCTGATGTCTTGGCAAAGACATTAACCCACATACACATACATGGACAGAGAGCAATTTGGACAGCACTACAAGCTCCATCTTATCTCCCTCAGACAGGTTATTTTCCGTATCAATATTGCATGAGCTGCCTTTCTAATGGTGCTGTGTAATGTCTAAAATGTCTCTATGACAGACGATACACATCCATTCTAATTTGATGTCCTGTGTTATAAACCTCATCCATTATGTAGCCTGAAATGTCTGCTTCATTAAAATCAGGTTAGCTGGCGTCTCACAGGAACTATAAGATAAAAGAAGGAAGTGGTGCTCTATCTGGCAGTGTGGAGAAGCAAGGTAACCCTTCACTGTGTATCCACACTGTGGCAAATGAGGTAAAGAGGGAGAGCAGAGGGATTCTCCGTGGTGTTGCTGCGGTGTAGCTGTTGCTGCAGTAGTTGTAAATCACAGTGGCATTCAGCTCACTAATGAATCTGCACAGGAAGAGTTCAGCCAGCAGGCTGCAGGCATAGATCCAGCACATATGGAAGACTGTCCCGGTCAGGATGATTCTCTAAAACTGGCCTGTTTTGCCCTCTAAGGGAAAAAAATCAGCAACTTTAATAGTCATTAGTAGGGCTGAACAAAATTTTAAAAAACTGTAGTAACTTTCCTTCTTCTATACAGTATATCCTCCTCAGAAAAAGTTTTGAAATTTTATTTCAGTTGATTTTCTTGCCTTTAATCAAAGCACTTGCCATTTTATTCTGTTAGGAGAGCATTAACACTCATCTTTACAACGCAGTACAGCCTGCAAGAGTCGTGTATTCATGGAGTGAGATATAACAGCTAACCTGTGATTAGCTGCAAAAGTAGTTTGCAAAAGTTGGAATTTTTCTAGATTTTTTCACAAATAAACAAGGGAGGTATTTGTGTCTCCTTTATGTACATTCAGGATGCAGAAGACACATCTCCAGTCCCATATATATATATATACACATACATATACATATACATACATATATATACATATATACATATATATACATATATATATATATATATATATATATATATATATATATATATATATATATATATATATATATATATATATATATATATATATATATATATATATATATATATATATATATATATATATATATATATATATACATATATATACACAAATTATTAGACCACCCTTGTTTTCTTCAATCTCTTGTTAATATTTAATGCCTGGCTCAACTAAAGGTACATTTGTTTGGACAATTATAATGATAACAACACAAAATAGCTCATGAGAGTTTAATTTAAGAACTAAGAACTATTCATTTTCCATGGTTTTCTTGATAATATACCAAAATTACTTATATATTCTTACATCAATAGCTATGGCATTGTACATATAAAACACTACTTTTAAGCATTCCATGTTTTCTTTTCTGTTTGCTTTAAACACATGATACACACAAGAGTTAATACTTGATTGCATAACCATTGTTTTTGATGACTGCAGCCATGCGTCTTGGCATGCTCTCCACCAGCTTCTGACATTGTTCTGCTGTCACAGCAGCCCATTCCTGTTGGACAAATTCAAACAAATTTTCTTTGTTTTTGGGCTTGTGGTTCTCCATTTTGAGTTTGATGATTTTCCACAGGTTTTCAATTGGATTAAGATCTGGTGATTGAGCAGGCCAAGGCATGGTCAATGTTGTGGTTCTCCATCCAGGCTTAACTGACCTTGCCGTGTGGCAAGGGGCATTGTCTTGTTGGAAAATCCAGTCATTTGAGGCAGGAAAGAGTTTTCCAGCTGATGGAAGAAGTCTGTTTTCAAGGGTAGTCCCGACATGACCTGGTTCATTCGGCCTTCACACAATTGCATTTGCCCTGTTACTCAGACTGAAACAACCCCAGATCATGACTGATCCACCCCCATGTTTTACTGTAGGGCAAGACAGTCTGGGTTGTACTTCTCCAGGCTTCTTCTAACCAGTAAGTTGGCTGGAGTGGGCATCAATTCAAAATTGATTCATCACTGAAGAGAACCTTAGCCCAATCATCAACAGTCCAATCCTTGTGGTCTCGAGCAAGAGTAACCAGCCTTCCTCTGCCTTTCATTGATGAAGGGCTTCTTGCGTGCTCTGTGTGACTTCAAACCAGCTTCAACAAGTCGGTTTCACTGTCCTTGCTGAACAAGTCATCATTTCTACAGTGCCCACTCATTTTTAAGGTCCCTGGAGGTCTGTATTCCAATGACACAGGAATGGATGAGTGCAGTCATCTCGTGGGGTAGAAAGATTTCCTGCCACGGCCAGGTAGCAATTTGGTAGTGCCATGTTCAGCTTGTTTTTTTGTTGTAATGAACAGCTGTCTTGGAGATCTTCAGTTTTTTAACTACCTGTCTCTCACTCATGCCAATTTCCAGCAGTGCCAAGATGGCTGCCTTTGTGGCTTCACATAATTCTTTTGTTTTAGGCATTATGTGAGAGCTGACAACTTCTGAGTTGTGCTGCTTGAATGTAAGCAGGAAACCACTCTAGGCCTTTGCATGTGCAGTGCTGCTTGTGACATGAAATGGCCTCTTATATACCCTGGGAATCAATTAAGCTTAAGAATGTCAAATAGGACATAAAGTATTATGTGACCAGCTGCATTTTTGTTGTGTTCATTGTATTATACGTTTAGTGGTACCAGATATTAGAATGAACAGGAAATTGAAGAAAACAAGGGTGGTCTAATAATTTTTCCATGACTGTATATATATATATATATATATATATATATATATATATATATATATATATATATATATATATATATATATATATATATATATATATATATATATATATATATATATATATATATATATATATATATATATATATATATATATATATATATATATATATATATATATATATATATATATACATATATATATACATATACAGTCATGGAAAAATATATATATATACCACCCTTGTTTTTTTCAATTTCTTGTTCATTCTAATATCTGGTACCACTAAACATATAATATAATGAACACAACAAAAAATGCAGCTGGTCACATAATACTTTATGTCCTATTTGACATTCTTAAGCTTAATTGATTCCCAGGGTATATAAGAGGCCATTTCATGTCACAAGCAGCACTGCACATGCAAAGGCCTAGAGTGGTTTCCTGCTTACATTCAAGCCGTAGCACAACTCAGAAGTTGTCAGCTCTCACATAATGCCTAAAACAAAAGAATTATGTGAAGCCACAAAGGCAGCCATCTTGGCACTGCTGGAAATTGGCATGAGTGAGAGACAGGTAGCGAAAAAACTGA